>VNJV01015541.1:0-73476 GCA_008042635.1 Drosophila nikananu | reverse complement strand
TGTGATCATTGGAACATTTTTCAGCGAGGCAACAATTTAAAATCTGACGAAATGACCGAACATGAGGTTATAATTTATTTCCATCCAGTCATCCTTTCAAAGCAGTTTAGTTTTTGAAGATTGGAGAAGAACTCTTTGAACTTAAAATACTGTGCTTGGCTTTTGTTTAACTCGAAATATTTAAAAGACATTTTTATGAAAGAATTGGGCAATTAGCATGAATTTAATGGAACATATTTTAATACAAAAATGTATTGGCAGAAAATATATATAATTCAATTCAGTATTTATATTTAACATTCGATTTATTTTAAATTCTTTTAAACTCTTGGTAAATGTATATAAAAAAAGACAAGTCATCGTTATTCTTATTTTTGCGCTTTCTTAATTACAGCTTTGAATTGTCTGTGGCGGCTACTTTTATGGCGTTTTACAATTACACACAAGTTGCAGTTGAACTGCTTTTATTACTCATATAATGTGTGTAAAAATGTTTAGCTTCAAGATCGCACATCAAATAAGAAGAGAGAATGTAAATTGCCTTTTTAAGAGACTCTAGTTTTTTTGGGAATTTTTGTTTCTACCAAAAACCTATACCTTATAAAAATATATTGAGGTAGGTTGGATTAGTATCAACTACCAATCAAAGCATGGCATTCAAATATATTTGTTTGTTAAGGAAAACTCATAGTTTTTTGCTTTATTCTCTTAGAAGAAAAAAGAGCTTTCAGAGTTAAGAGAAATCCAGTTGTTGTCAAATAAATAAACAAATTGTTTTAATTAAATGTGCAAATGTGCTACAAATACCTAATTTAAGATACGGGTTCTCTCTCAATGTGGGTTTCAGCTGCCAGTGGAGCTTTCTGCGGTGCTCAGTAGGTTCCCGAAGCTCGACGAGAACCAACGTTCTATATTTTACTCGGTGCCTGTTTGTTTTTCACCGCACCCTAGCTGATGTCATGGCTGTTCTGGTTTTCCTACTGACAGCCGTCGCTGTGCTGGTGGGATATCTGTTACTGAAATGGCGTCGTACTTTGCAGTACTGGGACGACCAGGGCATTCCCTGCGAGAAGCCGCACATACTGCTGGGCAGCTTGACGGGAGTGCAGACCACTCGGACCTTCACTGATGTCTGGATGGACTACTACAAGAAGTTCCGGGGCACTGGACCCTTCGCCGGCTTCTATTGGTTCCAGAAGCCGGGAATCTTCGTCCTGGAAACCTCGCTGGCCAAGACCATCCTGATCAAGGAGTTCAACAAGTTCACGGACCGAGGATTCTACCACAACACGGAGGACGATCCGCTGTCGGGTCAGCTGTTCCTGTTGGACGGACACAAGTGGCGGTCCATGAGGAACAAGCTGTCGCCGACATTTACTTCAGGCAAAATGAAGTACATGTTCCCCACGGTGGTCAAGGTGGGACACGAGTTCACCGAAGTCTTTGGCCAGACGATGGAAAAGTCACCAATAGTCGAGGTGAAGGAAATCCTAGCCAGATTCGGTACCGATGTCATAGGCACCTGTGCCTTTGGCATAGAATGCAGCAGCTTGAAGGATCCGGATGCTGAGTTCAGGGTCATGGGGCGCCGGGCCATCTTCGAGCAGCGCCACGGTCCGCTGGGAATCGCCTTTATAAATAGCTTCCCCAATCTGGCTCGCAAGCTGCACATGAAGATCACCCTGGACGAGGCGGAGCACTTCTTTCTGCGCATCGTCAGGGAGACGGTGGCGTTCAGGGAGCAGAACAATATTCGACGAAACGACTTCATGGATCAGTTGATCGACCTGAAGAACAATCCCCTGACCAAATCCGAGACCGGGGAGAGTGTGAACCTCACGATCGAGGAGATGGCTGCCCAGGCGTTCGTATTCTTTGGGGCTGGCTTCGAGACCTCATCGACCACGATGGGCTTTGCCCTCTACGAGCTTGCCCAACACCAGGATATTCAGGACAGGGTCCGAGAAGAGTGCCAGGAGGTGATTGGCAAGTACAATGGAGAATTGACCTACGAGGGCATGAGGGATCTGGTCTACTTGGATCAGATTGTATCAGGTGGGCTCTAAATGAATCTTGACTGTACTCTTTTGCTGTGATATATTTTTTACAGAAACCCTTCGCCTCTACACAGTGCTTCCTGTACTGAATCGCGAGTGCCTGGAGGACTTTGTGGTTCCCGATAATCCCAAGTATGTGATCAAGAAGGGCATGCCCATTATCATTCCCGCCGGAGCCATGCATCGTGACGAGCGGCTGTACCCCAATCCGGACACCTTCAATCCGGACAACTTCTCGCCGGAGCGCGTCAAGGAGCGAGATTCCATTGAGTGGCTGCCCTTTGGAGAAGGTCCTCGCAACTGCATCGGCATGCGTTTTGGCCAAATGCAGACCCGCATTGGCTTGGCTTTCCTGCTAAAGGACTTCAAGTTCTCCGTTTGCGAGAAGACCACCATTCCCATGACTTACAGCAAGAAGCATTTCCTAATATCGAGCGACACAGGCATATTTCTGAAGGTCGACCGGGTGTAATTATTTCAGTTGCCTATATTGTATTTATAAAGAGTAAATAATTTATTATAAGTGGTTTCACAGG
This sequence comes from Drosophila nikananu, assembly GCA_008042635.1. Lineage (NCBI taxonomy): Eukaryota > Metazoa > Arthropoda > Insecta > Diptera > Drosophilidae > Drosophila > Drosophila nikananu. The sequence continues at coordinate 70,883 of VNJV01015541.1, read as the reverse complement.
CACAGTACATGAGTAATTTTTATTCATTGACTTGCAATTAACTGATTACTAATAAGTCTTGGCTTCCAACTCTTATCTGCTCTTTGAAATACGATTTCTGAACGTTTGAGTGCAAACTGATGAATGAATTTTACGAATAGTTAAGTATAGTATTAGGCCCTCCTCTGATAAAGCTAAAAATACTAGGCAAATCAAAAGGCTTTCATGACTCATGTTCACAATCAATTTGTATTTATATCCAACTAGATCTAATATGTTACTCCGGCAGTGTGAATCACTCTAGTGCCTTGATATCTGGCTGACTTTCAGGTTGATTCCGCCATCGGCGCTCAACAGAATGTTTTTGACTTTGTACTTAATCGGAACCGATGTCTTGGTGGGATCCAACTCGAACTTATAGTTGTGGATGAGCAGGGCCATTCCCACTACCACCTGCATCCGTCCGAATCGCAAGCCAATGCAGTTCCTGGGACCATCTCCAAAGGGCAAGAATGTGCAGGCTGGTCGCTGTTTCACCTGCTCCTCGTCAAAGCGCTCGGGGATGAACTTCTCCGGCTCCGGATAGAACTCAGGATCGTGGTGGATACCAAGGGTGGGCACTAGGACGCCAATGTCGCGGTCAATTGAATACGTAGGGTTGCTATGAACATATGGCTTGGTTGTAATGCGAACCAAATGGGCCACAACGGGATGTTTCCTCAGGGTTTCTGGTTAAAAAGAAAAATACCTTAGCAGGGTTTTTTTATATGATTATTTGTCTAACTCACCATCAATGACCTTCTCCAGGTAGGTTAGCTCCCGCATGCTGTCGTAATCCAGCTTGCCATTGTGCTTCTTCAACACACCATCGACTTCCGCCCTCAGTTTATCCTGAATGTCCTGGTTACAGGCCAACTCGAACAAAGCGAATCCCATGGTGGTGGAACTCGTTTCAAAGCCCGCCAGGAAGAATATGAAAGCCTGGGCGGCTAGCTCGTTGAAGGTAATTCCATCCTCCTTGTTGCCACTGTCGTACTTCAGCTTCATTTCGATCAGCATGTCCATAAAGTCATTCCGGGAGACCTTGTTTTTAATGCGATACTCGATGGTGTCCTTGACGATGTTCATGTAAAAGTCCTCGACCGGCTGCAGCAAGGTCTTAATGCCCAGTTTGGCGGATAACCTGGGTGCCCCGAAGAGGAGCAAATCCACGAGCCTGCCATGACGACGCTCGTTGATAGCCGACTCTCCCATCCTGACGAACTCCGCCTTGGGATCCCGCAGGCTGTTGCACTCCAGGCCAAAGGCACAGACTCCGATCACATCGGCGGTGAAGCGGGCCAATATATTGGTGACCTCCAGAGTCTGCGGTGAGCTGGAGGAGATCTTCTCATCGCACACACGGATGAGCTCATCGCCCACATTCAGCACCGTGGGAAACATGTTTTTCATCTTGCCGGAGGTGAAGGTGGGCGTCAGCTTCTGACGCAGAGTCCGCCACTTCTGGCCCTCGATGGTCGTCAGATTGGCCGTCAGCGGATCGTCCTTCTCGTTGTGGAAGATGCCGCGATCGTGGAACTTGTCAAAGTCCCGGATCAGCACGGTCTTCACGAAGTCAATGTCGGTGACCACGAGGAACCGTTTGGCGAAAACGTAAAAGCCCACGAAGGGTCCATCAGTCTTGTTCTTGTACTTGAAATAGGTTCGCTTGAGGATGTGCGACAGCTGCATCGTCTTCATCATTTCGCCGGTGTTGCCCAGCGGGATCTGGGGCGGATCGTGGGGAATGCCGCGGCGCTTCCAGTAGGTGAAGGTCTGGTGCACCCACCAAGCGACGAGGGTGAGGACACCGACCAGTAATGCGATTAGAACCAGCATTTTGAGAATACTGAAGCGAACAGCTGGGGAGACGTTGCTTATATGGAATGTGCTTCAAAAGAGCTTTGGACTCTCTTATCGCTCGGCGCTCTTTTTGGACATAGTAAACCATGGACCCTACTACACCTGCTCAGCATGATGAAAGCGGCAATGGGCAGTGTGAAATTTTGGAATCCACCCGTAACCGCAGAAAGAAGTTCTCTTAAATAAGAGCATTTGATTCTCTTAAGCTTTGTTAGTCATATTAATCAACGAACTGGAAAATGTTTGTTATGGCTGTTATGGCTGTTAGTTAGGTAATAACAAAATTTATTTCCGTATAATGCTTGCTTAAAATTGTATCTGTTTAAGGTAAATTACATAGATTATTTGGTGTCTAATGTATATAATTTGTATATATACAGAAATTATGTATATATTCTGTAATTATACAAGTTCGAGTGAGATGTCCGAGTGAGAAGTGCGTGCCAAATGGAGATGTAAGGTTGCAAAGTTACTTGTTAAAACTCCCATATCTATCGTTCATTTGCAATCAATCATTTGACGTACAATATTCCCACAAACCAATTTGTTTTACGTATATATCTTTTTTTTATTTACATACTAAAAAAGTAAACTACATATATTTAAATATAAACTGTTTAATGATATCACGAATCAAAAATACATTGCTATTTGGAAATCTTCTCCACGTTTAGGTGAATGCCATTTACGGCAGACAACAGGATACTCTTCACATTGACCTGAATGGGTATCTCCGTCTGCGGCGCCACACTGATCTTATATCCCCTGATGAGGTAGGCCAAACCCACGCAGGTCTGCATCATTCCAAAGCGCAGGCCAATGCAGTTCCGGGGACCCTCGCCGAACGGTAGCCAGGTGCACGAGGGCCTGGCGGCGATGGCCTCCTCCGTGAACCTCTCCGGCTTGAATTTCTCGGGTTCCGGATAAATATCCGGATCATAGTGAATGCCCAGAGCGGGGATCACAACCACGGTGCCCTTGGCGATGAAATTCTTGGGATCCTCGGGCGAGAAGTCCGTTTCGGTCAGACGCGTAAGATGGGCCAGAACCGGGTATTTGCGAAGGGTTTCTGAAAGGAAAAGTAGGCCTTAGTGTTACTTTCTTCTGGCAAATGTGAGTGGAAACTGGTTTTGTGATGCGATCTTGGTGTGAGTTCACTTTTGGCAAAAGAGAAACTCGAATTCTCTGACCAAAATCTAAACGAAATCAGTTTGTTTTTCAAATGAGAACTTCTTCTGGCACACTCACCCATTACCACCTGCTCCAGATACTTCATCTCCTTGACGCCCTCGTAGGTGAACTCATTGTTATGCTTGCCCAGCACACTGTTGATCTCAGCCCGGAGCTTGTCCTGTACATCCTGGTGGCGTGCCAGCTCGTACAGAGCAAATCCCATGGTGGTGGAGCTCGTCTCGAACCCAGCCACAAAGAAGATAAAGGCCTGGGCCAGCAGTTCGTTGAAGGAGAGACCGTCCTCCTTGTTGCCGGCCTGCTCCTTCTGGTACATCTCGATCAGACTGTCCATGAAGTCATTCCGCTTCTCCTTGGTCTTCAGCCTGTAATCGATGGTATCCCTCACGATCTTGGTGTAGAAGTCCTCCACATCCTGAACGTTCAGCTTCAGACGCAGCCTTCGGGACAACTTGGGAAAGCCGAAAAGGAAAATATCCAGGTATCCGCCGTAGGCGTGCTCCGTGATGGCCCGCTTGCCCACCGTTACGAAATCCGCCCGGGGATTGTGCAAACTATTGCAATCCAGTCCGAAGGCACAGTTGCCGATTACGTCGGCGGTGTAGCGTGCCACCAGATCGACGACCTCCAGAACCTGGCCCCCGCTGGGGGCTCCGGATTTGACCTTGCTGCTGAAGACCTTCTCCATTTCCTCACCCACCTTGACCACGATGGGGAACATGTGCTTCATTTTGCCCGACGTAAAGGTGGGCGTGAGCTTGTGGCGCAGGTGACGCCACTTCTGGCCCTCAATGCTGAACAGCGTGGCCGACAGAGGGTCATCGATTTCGTTGTAGAAGACGCCACGGTTCTCGAAGTGATTAAAGTCCTTGATCATCACACGCTTCACCAGCTCCAGATCGGTGATCACGGCAGTGCGGGTGAAGAAGAAAAAGAAGCCGGCGAAGGGGTAATCCGAGTTCTTGTACTTCAGGTAATAGTCCCGGAAGATTTCGGCAATATGTCGCGTCTTGTTCCAATCCTTAATGTTGCCGAAAAACGGATGGGGCACATCGTGCGGAATACCCCGACGCTGCCAATAGCCCATACGTCGCCGAGCGGCGAACAAGAGCAGCGACACCACAATGGCAATCAGCGTCAGTAACAGCGACATTTCGGCACCAGGTTCCGTTCTGAACTGAGTGCCAGAGTCGGTAACTACGACGTTTATAAGGGAAAACCACTCTCTTTTGGTCTGCGACTTGCGAAATGCGACTTCTGATACGAGTTATCGTTGATAAACTCGTTAAGTTCGGGTTTTTGCGCTCGACAAGCTCTCTCTCTCAAATAAATTCAGTGTAACAATGTAATTGAGTATATAGTATAAGAGAATCTACTCTCTTTAAAGAGCCAGCCGTTACTGGCTCAATAAATTAATGTTTACAGAAACATCACCCACTGGCGGTCTTCATGATAAACAAAACATATTACGTAATCGTCTTTATACACAAACAAGAACAGATGCAATTAAATTTTTTTAATATGGTATATATATTTCTGTGCTCACTAAAGCGTAAAAATGTACACTCAAATAAAATAATCAAAGCCAAAGATCCCCCCGTTTGCAAGCTAAAATATATGCCAGTAATCATTATTAGACATTAGTAGTAATTGTTATCAGAACACAAGGTTCTCACCTGGTGAAATTCGAATTTCCCGAATGCTTTACAAGAGAATCCGCGTTCATGTCCGTGTACTAGTAGATAGCAACATTACCAAGCAAGAAATAATCTAATAACTAACCTAGATTACTCAAAGAAAGGAAATCTATTATAATTTTTATAAAATCGGTTACAATAGAGCACTATCTCCTCGCTTGGCTCAGCTCTTGGACCTTCAGGTATATGCCATTGGCAGGACACAGCAGAATATTCGACTTCACAAACTCGATTTTGGACTCGGTGCGCGGACAGACGCTAAAGTGAAAGCTCCTCAGCAGGTTCACCAGGCCAATGGTGGTCTGCATCTTCCCGAACCGCATCCCAATGCAGTTGCGGGGTCCATCACCAAAGGGCAGCCAGGAGGCGGTGGGACGCTGCGCCAGCTGATCGGCCAGAAAGCGCTCCGGTATAAACTTGTGGGGTTCGGGGTACACGTTGGGATCATGATGGATGGCATACACAGGGATCAGCAGCATCTGACCCGGCTCTATATAAAAGTGACGATCACCTTTGGCGGCATACAGATGACGGGAGATCCGAGTGAGTTGTGGGAGGATGGGGTACTTTCGAAGGGTTTCTGCAAGAAAAAATATATATTTATATTATAATTCTATTATAATTTAAGTCAGAACTTAGGAACAATTTGTGTTATAATTTCGTAGTGTAAAATCAAAGAAACACTAACTAGAATTCTCATTCAAAAGTGAGTTAGAGCTTTAAAGGTATCTTGGTTTTAAAAGCAATACAAACAAACAAATTAGCTAAGCAAACAATAGATTTCAAGAAGTTAAGTTTTGTTCTCTATTGTTTGTAGAAAGCCGTAGATGTAGTTTTATCGATATTGTTCATTTTTTCTATAACTAAATCTAGCTTACATATAAGATTTTCTTTACACAAATAATTCAATAATTTTGTTGACCCAATCAAAACCCCACCTTGACCCACCTGCTATGACCAGCTCCATGTAGCGCAGTTCCTGCATCGACTCGTAGGTGAACTCTCCCTGATGCAGCTGCAAGGCCTCCTCGATTTCCCGGCGCAGCTTCTCCTGCAGCTCCGGCTGCTTGGCCAACTCGTAGAGAGCAAAGCTCAAGGTGTTAGCGGAGGTGTCGAAGCCCGCTGCAAAGAAGATGAACGCTTGGGCGGCCATCTCCTCGAGGGTCAGCTCTCCTCGCTGCTTCATCTCGATCAGCAGATTCATGAAATCATTCCTCACAATGCCCTGATCCTCCCTTTGGTTCACGGTTTCCCGAACGATTCCCACATAGAAGTCCGTGATGTCCTTATGTATCTGGCACATTCGCAGCATCCTAGCCAGATCGGGAAAGCTCTCGATGAACCCATCGATTAGCTTGCCATGCCGTCGCTCTGCGAAGGCTCTCCTGCCCATAACGGCAAACTCCGCCTCCGGATTCCTCAAGCCGTTGCAGTCCACGCCAAAAGCACAGCGCCCTATGACGTCGGAGGTGTAGCGTCCCATCAGGTCCGAAATTTCAAGGATGCCGCACATGGCACTGTCCGCCAGCTCGCCGCAAACCTGGCCCAGCTCCTCCCCCACTTCGCGCACCGTGGAGAACATGTACTTCATTTTGGCGGAACTGAACGTGGGCGACATCTTCTGGCGCAACGGCCGCCACTTGGGTCCATCGATGCGGAACAGGTGCCCCGTCAGGGGGTCATCGCGCTCATTGTGGTACATACCACGATCCTCGAAGTTGGCAAAGTCCCGTATCAGAATCTGCTTGGCCAGTTCCAGGTCCAGGATCAGCACCACTGGTCGCAGCATTAGGAAAAAGCCCGCAAACGGTGCACCACAGTCCTTGAATTTCTCGTACAGCGGCGTCACGATGTCAATGAAGTGCTTGGTCTTCCTGAAACCCTCCATGTTGCCCACGGGAAAGTGCCCGGGAACACTGTTGATCCCGCGGCGGGTCCAGTAGCTGAAGCGCGTGCGCACAAACCAAAACGCCACCGCAAGGGCGATCAGTAGGAGAGCCACCACGTCCAGCATCCTCGCGGTTTTCACTTTCGACTAAACAAACGAACGAACAAACACGTTGCGCCAGTGGCTCCGGTCCGGGTTTATTTTAATCAGCTGCAGCCCCAATGTAAACAAGCCCGCCACCAGATAACCTCCTCGAGACCAAAGCCGCTATTCAGTGAAACAATGTGGAATCGAGTCATGGACCCCAAAGCTTTAAGCTGAGAACGGAGCAAGTGCAGGCGAGGGCAATCAAATATATATACATTTATGTAATATATACACTCAAAAACATTCCTACCCAGACAAAGAATATTATCAATTCATATAAGGACTATAAACTTATATATATCTTTAAAATTGTACTTTTATATAAATATAAAGTTGTTAGGAACAAGTAAGAAATCTAACTTTGGGAAGCTGGAGCTTCTGTGCCATTGCAGTTTGCTTTTGATTTCTTAAAATCGATCAAAACTTAGATAATAATTGATATATGATTAATACTGTCAGAAATGATTCCATCACTGTGTTGCAAGACTAAAATTATAATACGTTACAAGGGCTTAAAAAGAAAGAACGTACTAGATGTGGCTTGCCATATCCTTGTAATTCACTTCACATCCTCTACTTTTTTACTTTTAATGAATATTATGTGATTATGTTTTTACTTTCAAAAAATATTTATGTTTTATTCATTATTTATTATATTTTTTTACTATCAACATGTTTGTTTAAAGGTTGAAAAGATATTGTTTTGATTAAGAACTCTTATTTACTTCATTTTCACATTTCATTTGACTCTCAATAAATATTAATGTTTTATGAATTTTTAATTATTTTTTTTTTGTTTACATTTAATAAATTTAGCTTTTTATGTCTTAACCATTTTTTTACGTGCAATATTTTAATTTTTACCACTTTCAATAATAATTAATAATTAGTTTAGTGTATGCTAAAGAACCTCTGGAGTTAGCTTGGGCTTCTGGGGATTCCCATAAGGACGAAAGAGGCTATTTATAATTGCTTTACCCTGGCTTTTTCAAGAACCTGTTTTTCCAGTAATTAATTAATTTTAAAATCTCTTTACACCAACGGTTTTTTTTAACTCGTTTATTAATTTATGTTATAGTGATTTGGTTGTGTAACTAAATATTCCTTAACTTTAATTTACATTTTAATTAATATATCTTCCACAAAACATTTAAAATTTGTATTATGCTTCGTGTTTACGAATCCAACTCTGGTCACACTGTACCTGAATTGTGCAATAGTTAGTCGTTATTTCTGGTCTTTTTGGCCGAATTTATTAATTAAACTGCAGAAATGAGCGGTCGTAAAATGGGCAGGTGGTTAGCCCTTAGTGCCACCGCCATGACCGCCTTCTACTTTGGCCGCCAGGTGGAGCGGCAGAAGCATAACGACAGTTGCGGCCGTCGCCTGCCGGGATTGCCCACATTTGGAACCGTTTCGGCGGCCAGCTTGATTCCCGCCCAGGAGGGGAACGTGAGCTTGGCGGCAACGCCTTCTCGGATTGGTCAGATCATGAAATACGGCTTCCCTGGGCTGGATCACGTGCGCTCCCACTCCGACTACGTGCTGTCCTACGATCGCCGCAACCGAGTGCCCCACTGGGTGTTTGAACACCTCACCGCCGAGACTGTGGCCAAAAACGATGCCGTGGACCGGGCCAAGTGCGACTTCAAGCAAGACGAGAGCATACACCCCTTCTTCCGGTCTCAGAACACGGATTATCGGCGATCCGGATACGATCGGGGGCACATGGCTGCCGCGGGTAACCACCGTCTGCACCAGAAGCACTGCGAGGAGACCTTCTACCTGTCGAACATGGCGCCCCAGGTGGGCCAGGGCTTTAACCGCGACGCGTGGAACACCCTCGAAATGCACGTGCGCAAACTGACCAAGATCTATGCGAACGTGTACGTCTGCACGGGTCCCCTGTACCTGCCCCGCAAGGAGGACGACGGCAAGATGTACGTCAAGTACGAAGTCATCGGCTCCAACACGGTTGCCGTGCCCACTCACTTCTACAAGGTGGTGGTTGGCGAATCCTCCGACCACAAGCTCCACATGGAGGCCTACGTGATGCCCAACCAAGTGATCAGCAACGATACTCCCATCAGCGTGTTCCAGGTGCCCCCTGAGACGGTGGAACGCTCCGCGGGGCTGCTCTTCTTTGACCAGATCAACCGCAAGCAACTGGTCACCATTAATGGCAAGAAGATTTAGTCGGAGTCTTAGTTTGGTTTTAGTGTATTTGACCAGGGATAGCCCCTCGATTAATGTAATTTTTCTTCTTTTCCAAAGAACTTGTGGATTAATAAAAGTAAACAAGTAATACAGATATACATAGAGATGAGGCGCTGCGCGGGTGTTGTTCGTGAGGAGAGATAGCAAGGCGAGGGGATGTGAATCTGAAATCTGTCGGGTGTTGGCTGATGTGCGGTGTTAGTGGATCGGGGACTGTGCATCTACATGCCGCCCTCGTTCTTGGAGCGCACGTCGTCGATCTTGAGTATCATCTTGACGAGCTGCGTGGAGAGCAGGATCTGCTGCTTCTTCGAGTGCAGAGACTCCACCACATTGTGGCTCTTCATGTCCGAATCACCCGTCAGCATGCAGTCCACGCCCAGGCTGGGCTTCTTCTCGGCCACCTGGCTGGCCTTCAGCTCCGACAGAGTCTCGACCGGATGCAGGCCACTGTTCTCGGCCAGGGCCAGGGGAATGCTCTCCAGGGCCACGGAGAAGGCGCGGAATGCGTACTGCTCCAGAGTCGAAAGCTGGTCGGCCTCCTTGGCCACCGCCAGGGAACAGCTGATCTCAGCAGCTCCTCCGCCGTAGACGATGCGCGAATCCTTGACCAAAGAACGTACCACGCAGATTGCGTCATGGATGGAGCGCTTGGCCTCAGCGATGATCATCGCATTGCCGCCGCGCAAGAAGATGGTCACAGCCTTGGAGTTCTTGCACTCCTCGATGACCAGCATCTTGTCCTTGGATGTGCCAAAGGCTGGAAGGAAATAATACAAATTAAATTGCTTCCCCTTCATATTAACCAAAGCAGACACTCACCCATCTCCCGGACGAGCCCGGCGCTGCCCAGCTTCTCAGGCGTAAGCTCCTCGAAGCGTGGCACAATACGACCGCCGGTGGCGATGGCAATCAGTTCGATCTCCGGACCACCGACCCAGCGCACAGCCGGCAACTCCTGCTGCAGCAACAGATGGTTGGCCTCGTCGTCGAAGCCCCACTGGCAAATGGCCAGGGTGGCGCCGGCGTCCTTAACCTGCTTCACCATCTGGGTAAACTTCTCTTGCTCGTACTCGCGCAACGCCCTGTAATCCTCCGCGGAGGTGACATCGAGCTTATGCTTGGTCTTGGGCTTTGGGGGCTCGAACGGGCAGGTGAGGATGGCCAGCTTGACGTTCTTTAGCTCCTTGGGCATTTGCGAGTGACTGAGGGTCTTGTCCACAATGACGCCCTTCACCAGCATCGAGTCCTCCATGCGACCGCCGACCTTGGTCTCGATCTTGATGAGCTCGAAGTTCACGTCCTTCTTTTCGATGTCGGCTACATTCAGCACGGCATCCACAGCCATCTCGGCCATCTGACGGTGGCATTTGTTCACGATCTTGCTGCCCAGCGTAGTCATGGCGATCTGAACCAGGGGTTCCTTGTTGTTGGGGTCAACGGGGAAGGGCTGGGCAATCGCATCCAGCTGCTTAATGGCGCACTGGGCGGCCAATTCAAAGCCATCGGCGATACGAATGGGATGGATGCCCCTATCGATCAGACCCTCTGCCTGCTCCAGCAGAGCTCCGGCCAAAACCACGACACCGGTGGTTCCATCGCCGATCTCGTCGTCCTGCGACTGCGACAGCTGCACCATCAACTTGGCAATCTCGTGCTCCACCTCCATCAGCTTCATGATGGTGGCGCCATCGTTGGTAACGGTTACATCGCCATCGGAGCTGACCATTATCTTGTCCAGACCCTTGGGTCCCAGCGAGGTCTTCAGGGTGGAGGCGATCTGGCGGGCGGCCATAATGTGCGTCTGAGGGAGAGGGAGGAAAGGGAATTATTAATCGGGAATCTAAGGGGCCATGACTAGCCATTTAAATAGAACTTATTTTCTCTTGTAAGCGAATTTAAAGTCTGCAAGCGAGTTTCCTCCTCGTCTCCCCTTAAAATCAACAATTTTCACAGGGCGCGTGACTCAGCCGGCGAGACACAAAAAACATCTGTGCGGCATTTTAACCTCAAAATCGCCCAAGTGACGTCAGTTTTGTTTAATTGTATGCTTCCCAATGCAGTTAAAGGATAAAAACACTTTTGAACACTCAGCTCACACTTCATACAGGATATATCCAATATATCCATAATAATGCTCTGCCCCCAGCCAATTCTAGGCCGGCTTCTGGGAACATCTGGAACATTCCATAGACGATGCGTCATTATTAGGGCTCACAGCGGTAAATGGCTTAAAGGAATGCCCTCTCCAAGACATCCCCAGCTCCTAAACTCCTCCAGGATACGAGATCCGCTCGCCGGCAGACAAAAGATCCCTGTTTCATTTACCTTTATGGCATCTGTTCCTGTGATGCGCTTCTGGCGCTCCTGGTCGCGTAGGATGATGAAAGGCCGACCATATTCGTCGAAGGCGAACGTTCCGGGAAAGGCGCTCATGGTTTTCGAGTTAAAAGGACTGAGGATTCGCACGTTTTTCCAAGATTTGTTTTCCCAAATTCTTTCTAGCTTTCAAAACGAAGTACGGCAGAACCTAAAAAACAACAAACGCGTAAGGCAACTACAAAACGGGTGCCCGCACAATCTCCTAACGCCTTTAAACATTCTAGTATTTCTAGTATTTTGGTTTCTCGGCTACGTATTACGTACTACGTAACATCCGTTCTAAACCATGGTGGAATTATACATTGTATATGCTGTTTGCTCTCTCTTACTGCTTTGAAAATGTGTTTTTCATTCTCCGTACCGTACAAATAAAATTGATAGCCAAAAAAAGTATTAAAAGAAACCTGAAAAAAAGACTCCACAAAATCTTTAATTAAAATACCATAAAATACCAGCCCACCACTATAAAAAGAAGGCGATGTTTGGCATTTTAATCAGTTTTTCGTCTCAGCAGCTTTGAGAATTTTCGCCAGTTTTCTCCAAAACCCCCCAATTTAAGTTCGACTCGATTTTCAGTGCGTTAAATTGCAACCAATAAAAGTGAAAATGCCATCCAATATGAATAATAAACTGTAAGTAGTGGCTTCCTTTCTGGTCGCCACACACAAAGAGAAAAAGTGCAAGTCGATTTTGTAGTGCGAAAAAAAGAGAAATGAAATATCGAAAATAGTGTGGGGAGTCGCAGTGCACGACCCCTTTCCAATTGGTGGCTTGGTCTTGGTTGTAGTGGTTTGTAGTGTTAAATTTAAGTGTAACCTGCTAATCGGTGTTGGTTTATTTTTCACCTATATGCACACACTCACGCGTTCGCGTGCAGCTGTGTGCGTAAATTTTTTTTGGCAATCATCTGTGACGCACACAGAACGAACAACAAAAGGAGCGGAGAAAACAATGAAATCTCTGCTTGCCTGTTTGTGTGATGGCACGTTTCGTAAGTAAAGTAAACAATTGATTTCAACCGACATAGTGAAATTTAATTTTTTACTTTATTTTTGCGTTATTTATTTGTTGTTTTTCTGCTCAGGCCAAGATGGCGCTCTGCGTGGTTGCCACCCCGTCGGCAGATTTTCATTTCTTTGTTGTTTAAAGTCAACAAATAAATAACAACATACAGTGGAGCAGCAGTTGCTCTGCATTTTATCTTTATTAATCCCTTTGTTTGCAGGCATTGTATAATTAATTAATTAGCGCCAAAGACACAACACGCTGTGAAATCTGGCAACGCTGCTCTCTTTTATTTACAGTTTGACCCCCCAATCCAAGTGGAGAACCCCAAACAAGTGTGTGTGTGTGTTTCTCTCTCTATTCATTGTTTACCAGGTTCCCTTCTTATTGGAATTTGGCATTTACCCAAGCGAGCCTTATGACTTATGCAATCAAATTGGATTAAGTGCACTGCTGCAAACTAGTCTTTACCGTTATTTAACGGTGCTCGGCCAGTTGGTCAAAGTTTGGAATTGCTTAGAAATGCTTCGTTTTTCACTTCTGCATGCATCATTATGTCATAAACAACCACAATCATAAGCACACACACACACACAGGAGAGTAATTGTGGTAAACAAGGGAAAATTCCACTCGCCAATGCATTTTGCTTTGTTTTTGTATGTGGCAAGCGAGATAGGTGGGAGAGAGACAACTATAGACATACAGATATTGGGTCATCGGCTCGCTTCTAGCAGCTTCTTTCGCCGCATCCGCTTTGCCCTCCTTTCGGGCTCTCATCTGCCTCACTCCCTTCGTTTGCATTAATCTTATCAGAGATCGTATCTCTTATCGGAGACTCTATTGTTCTGGCACGGCCATATATTCCCCTGCCCGTGTGTGTTTTATGACATATTTTCCTGCCTTTGCCTCAAAATCTCGCTCGCATAGGTACACATATTTTACTGCTGTCCCCTGTCTAAAGATAGTGAGCGTCTTGATCCTCTAATATTTGTACGGTTAGTACGTTACTTCGTGATGTGGTTACACAAGCCATCCATTTACGTTAGCTTATCACCTGCCTTTTTATCTGGATACAATCTATATGGAGTAGTATCTATCTGTGTATGTACATATATGGTTGTTTGTTTTCTTTTTACCTAATGTAGGCTTGCGGTGAACAATGAGAAGCTATAACCAAGGTTTCTTCCTCAAAAGACCTGTTGTTTAAGAGGTTCCAAATAGGTTTAATCTTTCTTGCCGGTGACACGTGATCGACGCTGAAAGATTATACCCTGAATTAATGTGATTGTGTGAAACAAATACTTTCATAAGTCTACAATAAGACGCAATGACACACAACTTTTTATAACAACAGTTAGGGACATAAAAATAACACCGCTGGACTCAGTTTGTGATGTGGTCATTTTTCTTTGAAAAGTGTGAGCCGTAACACAATGCTTACAAAAATATACCTTTATTTTCAAGTCATGTAAAATGATTCAAAGTATTAAAACCTCTGCATACATATGTATTTTGTATATCAAAAAGCTCCCTATAAAAATTATTGATTAGTCTTGCCAAGATAAGCTAATTTTAAAGAATTTGGTTTGAAGTCTGCCTTCTTATCAGCCATTCAAAAAACACTGCTATTAGTTGTATTTATTCCTTTATCAGTAATCTTAAGAGCTAATTCTTTGTCCTCTACTGTTTGAATACAAGTATTCATACATATATTCATAATGCGCACAGACAGTACGTCACGTTGCTTTTTTTCGCCACCTTTTTGCCGCATAGCCTTTCGCTATGTCGACCCCCTCACGTTTTTGGGACTTTATTGTTATAGCGGCAGTTAGCATTAACATTATTGATTAACTAATATTTTTGTTTGGCAAACGAACGAAAAAAAAAAAACAGAAGACACGTGCCATCAATTTGGACTGAAAGACCTAAGTTTTTATTTTTGCTTAGTAATTTTTTGTGGTTATTTTTAGCCAAAGCGCCTCGTGTTATATTCAGTCAGACTGCCCAACTTTGTAAATACAAATGTTGGGCTCGTCTCCGGCACTTTTAATTCGAATTATTTGCGCCTTATTTGTTTGCCATTCGCAAAATGCATACATCCGCCGCCTAAGACGTGGAGGCAGAAGGGGCTCTATTTGACCTTGGAACAAGATTCACCCCCATTTCAAATTCAGATCCATATCTGACCGACCACCGACTGTACCCGCTTTGTGTATACGTATATCTGGGGACTAGTATGTATATCTCGGAGGGGCCTCCTCCTAGTGGCGGTGAGTTAATCACATAAATGATGCCGCCACCGTTTGCATGTCGTCAGTCGCCAGACAAACGCCCAAAGCACAGCACCACCTCACAGATCAGCGAGAAAACCCAGGAGAGAGAGGCAGAGTGAAGCCGAACCAGGCCAGACCCAGATCTTTTCGATGTGAATTCTAAGCGCCGTCGCAGGACCGATAGCAACGCAACTGTGATAAACAAGGCACACATAAGACAAGCCCAGATAATTGTACCTTAGATAGTGGAACTGCAGCTGTGATAAATCCTCAAGCAGAACAAATATTTAACTTAGCCATGACGACATCGAGCGACATGCCGCTGTCAGAGAGCCAGCAGAACATCCAGGGGTACGTCCTATTCAAAGCCCTTATCCTAATTAATAAGGGCAACTTAAGCAGACGAGCTTTCAATAACCATTGCACGTGCCATTGATTTGGTCGATGATGCGATGTCGTAGACATTGCATATTACTGCCCATCCATTACCATAAATTGCATCCATTAAGAGCGATTTGTGCCGCCTGTTCTCTGTTCCCATTCAGGCCTCTATTTCGCTCAATTCACAGGCCCCTGCCAAGTGCGCAGTTTGTTGATTTAATTGGCATGGCAGAAGGGAAAACAAGAAAATGCCTGGCATATTTCGAGCGAACTCTGCCGGCAAACAATAAATATACATACTCGAGAGTATATATTATATATGTATAACGTTGCGTATCCGTATTTTGTGCCGTCTACACCACAATTGAATGTATGTTCGATTAACACCTAGAACGTATTCAGATTTAAATGCGAATAAGTGAATAAAGAGAGCTGTCCGTCGACAGTCCAGTTCCACAATAATACTGTCATGGAATTGCTCTCTTTGTATAATATTCGACGTTGCTCTATCACACTAATCTGCACTAACCAAAATCCCGTTCTCTTGTCTGACCTAATACGTCTGTTGTCCTGTCTGTTTCGGTGCTATCTCCACGAATAGTGAAATGAAGAGAGCTATCCGTCGACAGTCAAGTTAAAACAGATTGTAATACTGTCATGGAATTGCTCTCTTTGTATAACATTCGAAAGGCGACGACAATATCGGTGTGCTTAAGGATAAGTTCCTTGTAAGCGTCCTCTGGTGGATGGTGTCTTATCTTCTCTCCTTCCAGCTGCAATTTTGCCCAGTAAGTCGGCTGCGTTTTCAAATTCAAGTTCATATTGTATTCACGGCACTTTCTCGCCTATTAAATACTTTACAAAAAATCTGGAGAAGTCTCAGCCCGCCCGCTAATAATATAATAGTGCCCGTAACTTAGAGATTAAAAATGCCTTGGCTAGCAGCTTTGTGTTGGTTCCTACAGGCCGCCGCGTCCACGTCCGCCAGTTGGTCCTCCCTGCCAGGCTCCGCGTCCACCGCCGCCGCCAGGAGCTCCCGGAGGTCCACCAGATCCTCTACCGCCGCCAGGTGGTCCGCCTCTTCCTCTGCCACGAGCTGTAAAGTTTATATTCGTTGAGTACTTGCAGTTGGTCATGAAAATGTATTTAGTGCAAGACTGTCGTAATTTGAAAATAATAAATATTGCTTATACATTTGTAAATTTACTTTCTTTGAATTTTTGAACTTTCCCTAATATTTCACCATTTAACAATCTAATTAATAAGATAGCCAAAACTATTACTTTAATTGCTTCAATTACGACAGCTCTTGCATGAAAATAAGATAAAGTACAGCCAAAAGTGCCCGACTCACCCTGTGCGCGTAGTATGGCAGCCTTGCCTCTTCCCGCCGTCCCACCCAGTCCCTTGCCCGTCTGCTTCTTGAACATCGGGGCATTCTTCAGCATGTCCGGCAGGATGAGGAAACGGATCTTGGAGCCACGGATGTAGACGTTCTCCAGGTTGGCCGTACGCCCGTCCCGGTAGGTGACCGTGATCTGTGTCATCTGGCAGTTCATGTTGTCCTCCGCCTCAATTAATTTTCCGCGGTACACCTCGCCGGTGATTGTCTCGCAAGTGATTATGTGGCCCTCGGCCTCGTGCAGCACTTTGATGGGTACTCCAATAGACATGTTTAACTGATTTAATGTAGTATTTAGTGAGTTTTGAATAGATTTTCTGGGTTTTTTCCTTCCACGCTCTTAATTATTTTTTTTTTTTTGCAAATGGCGTTTAGTAAATGACTGGCTCTGTATTTCACAAGCGAAAATCCCGAAAGTTAATGTGACCAAAAGTGGCATTCACCGCCATGTTGTGGCGAACATGCCGCGTGAGCCCAGGGTTGTATTAGAATGCGTGACTATCGTTGCGATCTATCGGATATGCTGATGCCGATAAGGCGCGCGTATCTTATCGCTTCGAAAAATAAACAATTAAATAAGCGTCATAAAAAGCGAAGTAATTTCAGTGTCCCGCTGTCGCTGCCACGGCTGCTGATAAGATCTCTGCTTTGCCGTCGTTGCCATCAGTTGGCCAGTAGCTATTGCGACGTTCAGCGAACAATTCATTCACTTCAACATGATGTGGTAAATAATCAGCAAAAGCAAAAGGGTGTCTACATGTCAAGTACTTTTAAAAGTTTAAAGATTTCAAGGGTTAAACGCTACAAAATCGTGCTAGCACTGTCAAGCGTCCACAGAATTTATTTAATAATTATTTTCTCCACAGCGACCCAGTGTTTAGTAGTGGCTTCGTTAGAAGAGAGTTTAATGACAGCGGTATTGCCGATGGCAAGCTCCGCACCATCTCCACTTCGTCTTGCGCCACGACCATGTCAACTGAGTCCTACCGCATCTCTCTCGGCGTAGGGCCTCTGTGGTGGTCCTGATGTCCCTGTCCACCACAGAACAGATCACGATAGGGCATCGCTCTTAACGGGTAAGTATAGAATCCTTTATAGGGCATTTCTTGAGATTAAATGTCTTCTTTTGCAGGCTACAGCCGTAAGTCTTCGGTCGACTCGGCTGGTGGCAGCCTTTACGGGACCAGCTCCCGGGCGTCGTCGTTGTCGTCCTCCTCGTCGGATTGCTCCGACTCGGGGTCGCAGCCCGACATCCATTCGCTGTGCTCGGAAGATGACTGTCAGGAGGTGCTGCGCCAGATCTTGCAGCACGACCAGCCGGTGCAGATTTCCATCAAGCTGCATGTCACCGAGGACCAGTACACCAATTGGAATACGATTTTGAACCCAGTCAATAACTTTTTGTATGTCGCCCTGCCGAAGGACCTTCCCCCGGCCGGCTCCAAGCAGACCTTCATTTCGCTGCTGGAGTTCGCCGAGGACAAGCTCGAGGTGGACGGCATCGTGATGGCCATGGCTAAGGATCAGCCGGACCGTGCTCGTCTGGTTGAGGCATTCCTCTTCATGGGCTTCGAGCCTCTATCCAGGAAGGCACCGCAGGCTCCGCCGGCCGCCAGCAACGACAACGAGAACAACTATTTCTTCTACAATATCGAGGAGTAGTTCGATGACAAGAAGGGGACGATTTTCGCAAACACAACAAAAGCAAGCCAGTCAAGTTAAAAGCCGAGAAATTGGAAAAACATTACTAATCCGAAGAAAACAATCTAAAGTCCGTAGTTTCTGCAAATCTTTATAGTAGTTCCACATCTGACATGTTGAGCCCCCACAATGTGTTCAATGACAAGCAAATCAATCTTTATCCACACTCTTGGTGTTACGTAGTCGAAAATCGTTTAAAGTTGCCTTCGGAGGTAGTGTTTCAATTATGTATTTGGCCAGCCACGTTAAGAGCCTGATCGTAAATTATTATTATACACAACATCTATATAACCAAACCTAAAAAACGATAGAAAATGTTAAAAAAAATTTAAAAATATAAGAAAATGTAAAAAAAAATGTATTAATCCTAAGTTTAATCGTGAATCAATATTTTGTCTTATGTTTTTGCTTTTTGTTATATTCACTTTATATTTTTCATGTTTTTTCCATATTTTATATTTAAACGTATATATATTTGTATTTGTATTTGTAATCCCATTTGTTTCTTACTAGAAAATATTTACCATATATTTTTATTCACTTTTTGTACATCTAAAGCGATAAGAAAGGAAAAAAAGAGTGGAAGATGGAAGAAGGGTAGAAAGGAAGGGAAACACATATTCGTATAAACTACTTTATATACGCCTGCAAATTCAGATACACTTACTTACGATATATCCAATATAAATAAACTTATTAACCAATAGATTCCACACCAAGCAAGCAAACGACAGCAAATCTTTTATTTATTCCAATATTTTTTGTATGCATCTTTTTTTTATTCCAATAATAAAACATATGACTTAACAAAATGTACCAAATTCGGTTTGATTCATTTTTAAAAATACATACATATATGCCTATGACGCTCAGGGCAATGCGCATTATTATTATTGTTTGTTAGTATAATATCTCGAGTGGCTTGGTCTGCTGATTAAGTTTCTAGCTATCTTCTTTTCTTTCTAGGTACGAGGAATTTCCAGTACTCCACAAATTGACTCAATCCGATGGCTAATTGAGTAAATAAATAAAGTGATAATGGATAGATTAGCTTAAGCCGATTGTGGGTATCTACATACATATGAGTTTGTCTATGAGAGATTTTTCTTGATTCTCTATAGACCCTAGAAGGTAGAGCGTTATCAGAAAGGGGGCTATACAATTTTTAAATTGTCACCATTAAAATTATTTATTTGTTGACTATTAGTCATTGCATTGTGCAATGCAAAAATTCCAATGTTTCTTATTTCAGAAAATGTAAACGAATTACATTTTGATACAGACTTTATTAGAGTTTTAATTATGACAATAGTCAATAGTCTTTTCTCGATTTTAGTGTTCTTATATGGATCAAAATGTAATTCGTTTTCATTTTCTTTAAAAAAGGTTAAGGCCTGACCTTTATATGATTGTTTGTATTATTTAAAAGCACGGGATGAGGGTCGTTCTATTGCTTCTCTTAGTACTCTCAATAAAAAATAGTCATTTACTAATATTCAATCAGCCAAATTATCTTAGCTGCAATAGCTTCTATATACATATGTATATATTTATTTATATACATAAAAAATGCAATTACGAGAAATGTCTAATCATTTTTCAGCGAACTGTAAAGCCGGTCTTTCAGACAATCTTCTAATCTGGGCTTTGAATCCGGCCAACAGCTGTTCGTTCCCTCAGTGACTGTCGTCTGTTCGTCTATTCAGTTTATGGGCGATAAAACTCTGGCGCTATGAAAGAGACAACAAAATATATACCCATATACACATATGTATGGGGACTTCAGCCAGATAACGATATAACCAGCAGCGGCAGAGGTACCGAAAAACAGTCGAGTTTTCGAGTTCGCTGAGTTTACACGAACCACAAAGGCTTTGTAAGCGCTCTGAAGTCACTATCCATCCCGGAGCTATCATGTTGAAGGTGGTGAGTCTAGTTCGACGGGGCGGAAACTTATCTTATCGTCGGAAGTGAGATAAGGCAGTGGTTCAATTTAATTTACTTTCAATCCGTTTCAATTATGTTTACCCAATATATTCTGATGGTCATTGCAGATTATTGTTTTTGCCATACTTTTGGTGGCCGTGGCTTTGGCCATGCAGCCCCTGGACGATGATAACAATCGGAATCATCATCTGAACCACAAGCGCCAACTGTCGCAGCACCACCACAAGGAACATCTGGCGGAGAAGCATCAGCATCATGAGCTTAAGGAGCATCACAAGCAAGGAAAGAATTTACCCCATCTGGCAGGACATAAGATTCATGCTAAATCCACCTCCCAGAGGAAGGGCAGGCAGGCCCATTCGGAGCATGGTCACAGCCAGAGCCACCATCAGCATAAGCAGCAGCATCAGAAGAGCCACCACTCCACTAGTAGGAAGGCCAGATCCAATTCCAAGCACCATCACAAACGCCACGCAGGATCGCGTCGCCACTAGAGCATAGCATCCTGTTTAAATCCTAACTTATGTGTATTTAAGCTGTACCCATCCGTATGCCAAAAATAATAAAAATTGAGCACTGAAAGTCAAGCTCACACGAATTTGCTATACAGTAAACTCTCGTTAAATTAAATGTTACTTAAGATATGGGTGTGAACATAAAATGTGGGAATGTATAGTTATCAATAATTATATTACAAAAATTATAGATTTATGGGTAGTTTTGATATTATTGAATATTCTAATGAAAGAGATTTACATATAATTTTTTTTTAAATTTAGTAGATCCATGCTTTCTTAGCTTGTGAACAGAAGACAAATTTATTACAAGAGCTAAGTGGAATAAAAATAACATTATTTAAAGCCATAATAGTTCTTAGTGACAAAGCTTTTACGTTTCTTGCTGAAACTATATGTTTGCAAAAATTATTATGGCCGAAATATGACTGATCTCTTAACCGATATCCACTGTTCCAGCTCTCTTCGTGACCCCGTTTATAGCCCGAAAATTGAGCATGTGTGTGGATCGTTAAAGATGGGTCCAAGTCCAGGTTCGGTGTTAGGTTCAGATGTGTAATTACGCTTGGCCAACCACTTGGCCAGCTCTTCTGTTACGTTCGCAGCCGGCTGGGCGGAGCAGGGCAATGAAAGCCGCCTTAATTTCTTTGGAAGCGCCGGGCCAAGTCCCCGTCGCAATCCGGTTTTAAATTTGAAAATAATAAACCGCGCACATGCGTACTTTGCACATAAAGTGTTTCTTATTTTTTTTTTTATTGCGCTAAAGCCGGTGTTAATTGTGCCAGGGGTCAAAAACTTCAATGACGTCATCGCCGGACAGTGAAAGGGTTAACTTGCTTTGAGGAGCTTGTGTAATTTCTTTGGTTACTTAAGGAATTTTGTGTTGGGTGTTTAGGAACATCGTTTTGCAATGTTATTGATTTCGGAATATTTAACCCCAAACTGGGTAAATTCTGGGTCGGTAGTATGATCCTCCATAGCTCCGATATCCGCCATAGCCGCTATATCCGGAAAAACCGCCATATTTATAACCGCCACCTCCATATCCTCCATATCCGCCGTAGTAAATGGGAAGTGGAGCCGGAGCAGCATAGTAGCCATAGCCAATGCTATCGGCTGTGGAAAGATCACCATCTGCAGCAGCCTCCTTGTTCTGAATTATGATAATGCTTACTAAAAGACATATAATGCAGAAAAAGTACACAATCTACCTCTATAGGTCCGGCGGATATGCAGCCAATTATAACCAGGGCAAAGAGTACGGAAAATAACTGAAAATCGTAACACATAATAGATTATAATGCTAAAATCCGACCTATTTTGTATTCCCTTACCTTTGCCATTGTTGTTGATTTTATTTGCGAAAATTAACAGGGACTCAATCAGTATTTCACTGAAATTAGCAACTTTTCTCGGTGCTCTGGTTAGAAGCGTTGTTGTCCGTAAACTGTGATCCCCTTCAGTGGACCAACATTATTTATAGGGGGCAAAACATCCCGGAGATCGATTTCGCACATGATCATTGAATTGGCAAACATTCTAACAGTCTGGGGAAGTCGTTACCCCATGGGAAATGAGGTGTCTTGCATCAGGGTCAGATTAATGAAACGATTTGATCTAATTAAGCATAATAGTAGTTACAATATATGATTTTCATGGTTTTTTTTTAATAGTCTGATCATGTATGGGTGCACTTAATTGGTAAATACCTAAAATTTTAAAGGTTTATTTTATCCAATATCCACTGTGGAAACAGAGAAATTCCCTTCAGAACCAGTCAGCTCAAAACAATATTGACGCACTTGCTTAACAAATCCGTTGACCGGCTGAATCATTTGATTTAATTATATTAATTAGGTTGTCGTTTTTTATAATTTTAGGCATAGAATTGAAATAAAGATTAAATTAATTAGTTATATTTACTAATTTGTGTTATTCTTAGTTTGCTTACTACTGTGTTTTCAGTAGACTTTTAAGGTAATTTTGTGGTAAAAAGTATAATTATAGTGCTTAATATAAAAAAATAATTATGTCATTTATTATTATTTATTATTATTATTTATTATTTTGTTTGATTTTTTGAGCGGCGATTTTTCAAATCTCATACAATTTCCGATTACACGCTGATTTGCGGTGCTAGCATATTTATCGGCCTCTTCAAGAGGTGAAAAAACATCGATGTATAGAGACATCGATGTTTTCGATTTATTTAGAAAATTCGAAAAACATCGAAGCATCCATGTTTTTGCACCTCTAGCCTCTTGTGCCACCACTAGCAATGGCTGCCGCATGAAAAAACGTTTTCGTTTTGCAAAACCGGAAAAATTTTGTGAATTTCGGCTAAAGAAACGTAGTAAAAGTGAAAATTAGGTAAACAAAGTGCCAACTAATTATTGGGGAACAAAGTGCGCCACTTATATCTTGTGGGAATTACGATTATTTCCCCTTTTCGGCGGAGTGAAAAATATTGCGGCGGCATTTCTCCCCTGGTGTATGTGTGTGTTTGTGTGTCATACTAATGCGTATTGTTCTATTTATTGATTAGGAAAAGGGCAGCGGAACGATGTCCATTCCGCCGTACATGATACCGCAGAACGCCTGGGCCGCCCAGCTGATGGCCCAGCAGGCGTACGCGGCGGCCCACGCTCAGCAGGCGCAGTTGCACGCGCAGCAGCAGATGGCCAACCAGATACAGCAGATACCGCCACCGGGAGCTCCTCTACCCCCGCCAGGAGGCCATGCCAACGGCATTCCCACCCCGGCAGGACAGGGACAAGGCCAGGGGCCCGGGCTGGGTCAGATTCCCACACCGAAGCCCGACATCCTCACTGAGGAGAAGATGCAGGAGAAGGCACTGAAGTGGCAGCATCTGCAGTCGAAGCGTTTCGCTGAAAAGCGCAAATTTGGTTTCGTGGACACTCAGAAGGAGGATATGCCGCCGGAGCACATCAGGAAGATTATACGCGACCATGGAGACATGACCTCACGAAAATATCGCCACGACAAGCGTGTTTATCTGGGCGCCTTGAAGTACATGCCTCATGCGGTCCTCAAGCTACTGGAGAACATGCCCATGCCATGGGAGCAGATCCGGGATGTCCAGGTGCTGTATCATATTACGGGCGCCATCACCTTTGTGAACGAGATTCCCTGGGTCATTGAGCCCGTCTACATAGCTCAGTGGGGGTAAGTTCTTGAGTCATTTCTTTATAAAGTTTTGCTCTAGTAGGTGCTTTCCTTTCCAGAACTATGTGGATAATGATGCGTCGTGAGAAGCGTGATCGTCGGCACTTCAAGCGCATGCGTTTCCCGCCCTTTGACGATGAGGAGCCACCGCTAGATTACGCTGACAACGTGCTGGATGTGGAGCCTCTGGAGGCCATACAAATTGAGCTGGATAACGATGAAGATAATGCTGTGTACAAATGGTTTTATGATCATCGTCCACTGGTGGATACGCCGTATGTTTCAGATGAAAGATATTTTCAAATTCATTCAATAATGGAACATTTTTTAATAGGTTTGTGAACGGCTCTACCTACCGCAAGTGGAATCTTTCCCTGCCCCAGCTGGCCACGCTGTATCGGCTGGCCAATCAACTGCTCACAGACCTGGTGGACAATAACTTCTTTTATCTGTTTGACCCAAAGAGTTTCTTCACAGCCAAGGCCTTGAATATGGCCATACCAGGAGGTCCAAAGTTTGAGCCCCTGATTAAAGACCACAATGTGGGGTGAGTTAAATATAAAAAGCTAGTGCCTGGTTAGTGTGTGATATATATATTCTACCCTCTGCAGTGACGAGGACTGGAACGAGTTCAATGACATCAATAAGGTCATCATTCGGCAGCCTATCCGCACGGAATATCGAATTGCCTTTCCCTACCTGTACAATAACATGCCGCACTTTGTTCATCTGAGCTGGTAAGACCTCTTGGAGGTTTCCCCCCTTAAATATTATATCTAAAGTATCATTTACGTGGTAGTAACGTTTCCATGTGAAAAGCATCGCTGGAAGGGCTTCATGCCACGTTAGATAAACGACGTGCCTCCCAGCTTACTACCAATTTTGCGATAAAAGGGAGCTGCAATGATAATGTTCGTGGCGATTGAAGAGATTAGATCGTGACTGCTGATAGTTGCATACATTAAAACATATCTTAAGGCATTCACATTAATAAAACACTTGTCCAATTACAGGTATCACACTCCCAACGTGGTCTACATCAAGACCGAAGACCCCGATTTACCCGCCTTCTACTTTGACCCGCTCATCAATCCCATATCGCACCGCAATGCCAACTCCAAAGTGCAAGAGCCCCTGCCTGATGATGATGAGGAGTTCACGCTGCCGGATGATGTACAACCCTTCCTGCAGGATACACCTCTGTACACTGACAATACCGCTAACGGCATTTCCCTTCTGTGGGCTCCTCGTCCCTTCAACATGCGCTCTGGTCGCTCTCGCCGAGCCATCGATGTTCCCCTGGTAAAGTGCTGGTACAAGGAGCACTGTCCGCCTGGTCATCCGGTCAAGGTGCGTGTGAGCTATCAGAAGCTGCTTAAGTACTATGTCCTCAACGCCCTGAAGCATCGCAAACCAAAGCCACAAAAGAAACGGTGAGACTATAACATTATTGCATACTTGATTAAATGTTCTGATAATTATTTTCTTTCCTTAGCTACCTCTTCCGTTCGTTCAAGGCCACCAAGTTCTTCCAGACCACCACCCTGGATTGGGTGGAGGCTGGACTGCAGGTTTGTCGTCAGGGATACAACATGCTCAACCTTTTGATTCACCGAAAGAATCTAAACTATTTGCATTTGGATTACAACTTCAATTTGAAGCCCGTAAAGACCTTGACCACCAAGGAGCGTAAAAAGTCACGTTTCGGAAATGGTAAGTTGCCCTTTTTATATTTGCATTACATCATTATATAGAATCGTTTTTACCTTTTAGCGTTCCACTTGTGCCGCGAGATCCTGCGTTTGACTAAGCTCATTATTGACTCGCATGTTCAATATCGGCTAAACAATGTGGACGCCTTTCAGTTGGCCGATGGACTTCAGTACATTTTCGCCCATGTGGGCCAACTGACGGGCATGTATCGCTACAAGTACAAGTTGATGAGGCAGATCCGGATGTGCAAAGATTTGAAGCATCTGATCTATTATCGCTTCAACACCGGACCCGTTGGCAAGGGTCCCGGCTGTGGTTTCTGGGCGCCCGGCTGGCGAGTGTGGCTTTTCTTCATGCGTGGAATAACTCCACTGCTGGAACGCTGGCTGGGCAATTTGCTCTCCCGTCAGTTCGAGGGACGACACTCAAAGGGCGTAGCGAAAACGGTGACCAAGCAGCGCGTTGAGTCCCACTTTGACCTGGAACTGCGTGCCTCAGTAATGCACGATATCGTGGACATGATGCCGGAGGGCATCAAACAGAACAAGGCGCGTACCATTCTGCAGCATCTGTCGGAGGCCTGGCGCTGCTGGAAGGCGAACATACCGTGGAAGGTGCCGGGCTTACCAATACCCATTGAGAATATGATCCTGCGTTACGTTAAGATGAAAGCTGATTGGTGGACAAACACGGCTCACTACAACCGGGAGCGTATTCGACGCGGAGCAACCGTGGACAAGACAGTGTGCAAGAAGAATCTGGGGCGATTGACGCGTCTGTACCTTAAAGCAGAGCAGGAGAGGCAGCATAATTACCTGAAGGATGGCCCGTACATTTCTCCGGAAGAAGCTGTGGCCATTTATACCACCACAGTCCATTGGCTGGAGTCGCGTCGCTTTGCGCCTATTCCCTTCCCGCCACTCTCGTACAAGCACGACACCAAGCTGCTTATTCTGGCCCTGGAGCGCTTGAAAGAGGCGTACAGTGTCAAGTCCCGATTGAATCAAAGTCAGCGAGAGGAGCTGGGTCTCATCGAGCAGGCCTACGACAATCCGCACGAGGCCTTGTCTCGCATCAAGCGTCACCTTCTCACGCAGCGAGCATTCAAAGAGGTTTGTATTCCTCAAATTCGATTTCTATTTAAATTAAACGATGTTAACTTTGAATTCCAGGTCGGCATCGAGTTTATGGATTTGTACAGTCATCTGATCCCCGTCTATGAGGTGGAGCCGCTGGAGAAGATCACGGACGCGTATCTGGACCAGTATCTGTGGTACGAGGCTGACAAGCGACGCCTGTTCCCGCCATGGATCAAGCCCAGCGACACAGAGCCACCACCATTGCTGGCCTACAAGTGGTGTCAAGGTAAAGATGAGACCTAATCTGTGGCATATTTGACTATAAAGAAAGCAGGGCATTTTGGGTGTGTGATTTGTGGCAAAGTGATATGTATTTGATCATCCCCTTGTTGCAAACCTCACGCCAAAGATGGAACCCGCTGTGCATCCAGAAAGTAAAGTGGGAAAAGAAACCTTTTGGTCCTGAATCTAATCTGATTTTCTCCTTGTAACAGGCATCAACAACCTGCAGGAAGTGTGGGATGTGGGTGAGGGCGAGTGCAATGTGCTGCTTGAATCACGATTTGAAAAGCTCTACGAGAAGATTGATTTGACGCTGCTCAATCGTCTTCTGCGTCTTATTGTCGATCACAATATCGCCGATTATATGACGGCCAAAAACAACGTGGTGATCAACTACAAGGACATGAACCATACCAACAGCTATGGCATCATTCGCGGCCTACAGTTCTCCTCGTTCATTACGCAATACTACGGCCTGGTGCTGGATCTCCTCGTTTTGGGGCTGCACCGATCCAGCGAAATGGCGGGACCGCCGCAAATGCCCAACGACTTCCTCACTTTCCAGGATGCGGTCACAGAAACGGCACATCCGATTCGACTGTATTGTCGCTACGTCGACCGCATTCACTTGTTCTTCAGGTTTTCGGCGGAGGAGGCGCGCGATCTAATTCAGCGCTACCTTACCGAACATCCAGATCCGAACAACGAGAACATTGTGGGCTATAACAATAAGAAGTGCTGGCCCCGCGATGCTCGCATGCGTTTGATGAAGCACGATGTCAATCTGTAGGTGTTTCTCTTATAACCAACTTAGAGTCTCTAACACTTTATTGTATTTTGCAGAGGCCGCGCTGTCTTCTGGGACATCAAAAACCGCCTGCCGCGCTCTGTCACCACCATTGGTTGGGAGAGCACCTTTGTGTCTGTGTATTCCAAGGATAATCCCAATCTGCTCTTTAACATGAGCGGCTTCGAGTGTCGCATTTTGCCAAAGGTTCCTTAAACCCAACTTCCATTTAAAGATCAGTTTATAATTTAATTTCCTTGTCCCCACAGTGTCGCACCCAAAACGAGGAGTTTACGCATCGCGACGGCGTTTGGAACTTGCAGAATGAGATAACCAAGGAGCGAACGGCTCAGTGCTTCTTGCGTGTGGATGACGAGTCCCTGGGACGCTTCCACAATCGAGTGCGACAGATTCTAATGGCCTCCGGTTCCACAACCTTTACAAAGGTGAATTTCATCTGAAATGCAATCTGAGAAGGTTAAGTATTTATTCTTTTTTTTTATTTCAGATTGTCAACAAATGGAATACGGCACTTATTGGTCTGATGACCTACTTCCGTGAGGCTGTGGTCAATACCCAGGAGCTGCTGGATCTCCTAGTCAAGTGCGAGAATAAGATTCAAACTCGTATCAAGATTGGCCTCAACTCGAAGATGCCTTCGCGTTTCCCGCCCGTTGTGTTTTACACACCCAAGGAGTTGGGCGGTCTCGGCATGTTGAGCATGGGCCACGTCCTCATACCGCAATCAGATCTGCGGTGGTCCAAACAGACTGATGTGGGCATCACCCATTTCCGATCAGGTTGGTTTCGGTCGCATCAACGTTCTAAGATGAGTTTCTTATGAATATACTCTTTTTACAGGCATGTCCCACGATGAGGATCAGCTGATACCCAACTTGTATCGCTATATTCAGCCGTGGGAGAGCGAATTCATCGACTCGCAGCGTGTGTGGGCCGAGTATGCGTTGAAGCGTCAGGAGGCGAATGCTCAAAACCGACGACTGACATTGGAGGATCTGGAAGACAGCTGGGATCGTGGTATTCCCCGGATCAATACACTCTTCCAAAAAGACCGACACACCTTGGCCTACGACAAGGGCTGGCGCATTCGGACCGAGTTCAAGCAGTACCAGGTGCTGAAGCAGAATCCCTTCTGGTGGACGCATCAGCGGCACGATGGTAAGCTGTGGAACCTGAACAACTACCGTACGGACATGATTCAGGCGTTGGGCGGAGTAGAGGGCATTCTGGAACACACACTCTTCAAGGGCACCTACTTCCCGACCTGGGAGGGTCTGTTCTGGGAGAAGGCCTCCGGATTTGAGGAGTCAATGAAGTATAAGAAGCTGACCAATGCCCAGCGATCCGGTCTCAACCAGATTCCGAACCGTCGCTTCACCTTGTGGTGGTCGCCGACTATCAATCGTGCCAATGTCTACGTCGGTTTCCAGGTGCAACTGGATTTGACTGGCATTTTCATGCACGGCAAGATTCCCACGCTCAAGATCTCGCTGATCCAGATCTTCCGTGCTCATTTGTGGCAGAAGATCCACGAGTCGATTGTGATGGATTTGTGCCAGGTGTTTGATCAGGAGCTGGACGCATTGGAGATCGAGACGGTGCAGAAGGAGACGATCCATCCGCGAAAGTCCTACAAGATGAACTCTTCGTGTGCGGACATCCTGCTATTCCCCGCCTACAAATGGAACGTGTCGCGGCCATCGCTGCTGGCTGATACCAAGGATACCATGGACAACACCACCACCCAAAAGTACTGGCTGGACATCCAACTGCGTTGGGGTGACTATGATTCACACGATGTGGAGCGCTATGCGAGAGCCAAGTTCCTCGATTACACCACGGATAACATGTCCATTTATCCCTCTCCCACGGGTGTGCTGATAGCCATTGATCTGGCGTACAATCTGCATTCAGCCTACGGCAATTGGTTCCCAGGCTGCAAGACCCTCATCCAGCAGGCCATGGCCAAGATCATGAAGGCGAATCCCGCACTCTATGTGCTCCGCGAGCGCATCCGCAAGGCGCTACAGCTGTACTCTTCGGAACCTACAGAGCCCTACTTGAGTTCCCAAAACTACGGCGAGTTGTTCTCCAACCAGATCATCTGGTTTGTGGACGATACCAATGTGTATCGCGTCACCATTCACAAAACTTTCGAAGGAAATCTGACAACAAAGCCCATCAATGGGGCCATCTTTATCTTCAACCCGCGAACGGGTCAGCTCTTCCTCAAGATCATTCACACATCGGTTTGGGCTGGCCAGAAGCGTTTGGGCCAGTTGGCCAAGTGGAAGACCGCCGAGGAGGTGGCAGCCCTGATTCGGTCGTTGCCTGTGGAGGAGCAGCCCAAGCAGATTATTGTTACGCGCAAGGGCATGTTGGATCCGCTGGAGGTCCATTTGCTCGACTTCCCAAACATTGTGATCAAGGGCTCGGAGCTGCAGTTGCCTTTCCAGGCCTGTCTCAAGGTGGAGAAGTTTGGCGATCTGATCCTCAAGGCCACTGAGCCACAGATGGTGCTTTTCAATCTGTACGACGACTGGCTTAAGACGATCTCGTCGTACACGGCCTTCAGTCGTCTCATCCTAATCCTTCGCGCCCTCCACGTCAACACGGAGCGGACAAAGATCATCCTGAAGCCAGATAAGACTACCATCACGGAGGCTCACCATATTTGGCCCACACTGACGGATGAGGAATGGATCAAGGTGGAGGTGCAACTAAAGGACCTTATTCTGGCCGACTACGGCAAGAAGAACAACGTGAATGTGGCCTCACTGACGCAGTCGGAGATTCGTGACATCATTCTGGGTATGGAGATCAGCGCTCCGTCGGCGCAACGCCAACAGATTGCCGAAATTGAGAAGCAGACCAAGGAGCAGAACCAACTCACCGCCACCACGACTCGGACAACGAACAAGCATGGAGACGAGATCATCACCTCCACGACGTCTAACTACGAGACACAGACTTTCAGTTCAAAGACGGAGTGGCGAGTGAGAGCGATCTCAGCTACCAATTTGCATCTGCGAACGAACCACATCTATGTGAGCTCCGATGACATCAAGGAGACCGGATACACCTACATCCTGCCCAAGAACATACTCAAGAAGTTCGTAACGATTTCCGATCTGAGGGCGCAAATCGCGGGATATCTGTACGGCGTTAGTCCGCCGGACAACCCTCAGGTGAAGGAGATTCGCTGCATCGTGATGCCACCCCAATGGGGCACCCATCAGACGATCAATCTGCCCAACGCCCTGCCAACGCATCAGTACCTCAAGGACATGGAGCCCCTGGGCTGGATCCACACGCAGCCCAACGAGCTGCCGCAGCTGTCGCCGCAGGACATTACCACGCACGCCAAGATTATGCAGGAGAACTCGAATTGGGATGGCGAGAAGACGATCGTGATCACGTGCTCCTTCACGCCCGGATCCTGCTCGCTGACTGCCTACAAGCTCACGCCCTCGGGTTTCGAGTGGGGCTCCAAGAATACGGACAAGGGCAACAATCCCAAGGGCTACCTGCCATCGCACTACGAACGCGTCCAGATGCTGCTCTCCAACAAATTCCTCGGCTTCTTTATGGTGCCAGCGCAGAGCAGTTGGAACTACAACTTTATGGGCGTGCGCCACGACCCGAACATGAAGTACGAGCTGCAACTGGCCAATCCCAAGGAATTCTACCACGAACTCCATCGCACCTCGCACTTCCTGCTCTTCTCGAACCTCGAAGACGGCGGCGACGGCGCCGGTGCGGATCGTGAGGATGTGTACGCGTAGAGTGTTAGATGCTTCTCCTACTTCCTCGTTTTCTCGTTTAGTGTATACAAACAATTTTATAAGCGTGTCTTTTCAAAACGCTAGAGCCTAGGTACGTTTTGTAATAAAATCCATTCTTTTTCCACACACATTAAGCCACCATCGTTACCATGGGAATTCATTTCTCATCCACCAGTGCGGGAATTACTATTCATAATAACATTAACGGTATGTATGCATGCTTGTATGTATGTATGTATGACTAAAATTAATGCTAAATAATTCTGTTTGGTTCTGTTTGGGGGTTTTGTTCCGGATTCTAGGTACGTTCGATTGATTGCCGCTTTGACCCGCTTTTTAGGAGCACTTCCACAGCACAATGGCCAGGTTGCCGGCGAAGAACAAGTAAAGAATGTTCTCCGTCTCGTATGAGACCTCGAAACCGAATCCCTCGCCCACAACCACATGCCAATAGATGCCGAACTTTTTGTCCATGGTTTCCTTGATGATTTTGGCAGCGTGCTGTAACGAAATTAAAAGTTTTAGGATTAGTGAAGGGTTTATTGTTAATCGTGTTGAGGTTTTAGAAAGCATAGAATCTTCTATTTCAATAATTAATCTATAAAATAACTTTTGACCCCTTGTAAAGGAAGACTTCCCCTAAGATTAATAGTGAATTATACCTCATAGTTCGATGCGTATTTTTCACAGGCAGTTATCGACAGTTCAATGGCCTCTATTCGCATCTCCTCGTTCATGTCCGAGTGCTGAAAGAGTGGAAGCCAAGGATTAAATGAGCCAAGATTAATGAACATGTATGCATAGTCGTAGTAGTTGCTCTACCAACCTTCACCAGTGGATAAACGTGTACGATTTTCTTTTCGCCCTCCTTGCCTCCTTCCGCCTCATCTGCCATGTCTGCGATTCAACGACACAACTGAACGGAATAGCTAGCACGGAGCCGTAGCTAATGTAATAAAAATTGAGTTAAATTCCTATTTACATGTGACACACAAGTCAAGGCAAAAGTGTAGGTTATATGGAATGTCTACCGCTGGCAGGTGAATGTTTATGAATTCTCGTTCTCGTTTCTGCGCTATTGTCACGACAGGATTGGCTGCTATGGCAATTTATTTCGGTTTCGATTTGCCTGCTAGGCTGCCGTCCGGAGCGAGGTTGACTTGCGACTGACTGGCGATGGTACTCAGTTCCGGCTCCGTTCTGACGCCAGCTCCATTAACTAGCAACCACAGGCGGAGTTTGAGCCGGAGGGGTATTAACAGCTACCATTTGGTGCGCGCTGCGATTGCGCCAAGTGTCTGCATGCGAAAGGTTCTCCCTTCTGCCGTTCGCCTTCTGCTTCCTGCATCCCCGGATTGTTGCAAACAATAGCAATTTCCGTGAGGGTGCCACGGCGAGACAGACGACGCGGCGTCACCGTCATCATCTTGGCGGCAACCCCAATTTCTGCAACGATTTTTGCAATGAAAGTGGTCAGTTGGGGGAGGAATGGAATAGCCAGCCAGCGGATAATGCCTGGAAAAACCCTCCCATTGAAATGTCAACAGATTGCCATTAAACTAAGCATGAGCAGTGGTTGGTTGACACGAATTAAAGGAAGTTAAATCTTACATTTAAATCAATCCAATCAATATAAGAAATTAGGAAATGCTTTAGATAATTCAGAACCATCGAGATCAAAGTATCAACAACAAAAAAATTACGACAAACACTAACCAATCAATAAACCAGAAATCTTTACTTTATTTAATTATTAGCCAAGTCCCAGGACTCATCTTCTTCATTTTGGTCAGATAATACAACCTCCTGGGAGAGGCGATCGGACAAATCGTAGGGCTCCGATTCGCTTGACTCCTCTGAGTCCTCTATTATAACGCAACCCTCCTCTATTTTCAATGATTTCTCCTGGAGCACTTCCTTAAGTATTTCTTCAGTTGCTCCTTTATGCTGCAATCGTTCCAATAGGTCTGCAATTGGCATTTTAATATTGTCTGCATAGGGATCCTCCTCATTTTCAGCATTTTGTGTAATCATCTTAAAACGATGCAGTTCGAACTGAACTTCATCCCAGATCTTCTCTTTTTCGGTCCGCGGATCCACATAAAAGGGAAAATCGACGGCATGGATAAGCTTATAAGGAGCTGAGTCCTCTGTATCAGGTTTTGATTTAACAATCAATGGATTCACCAACGGCATTTCCAGAATATCTTTACGCACAAATATCGCTATCTGCGATACATGGCCCACGGACTCCATATCCTTGGGAGGATTGCCCACTCCCAGCAGAGAGAAGACATAGTTTGGGTATTGCTCTACGATTCCCATACACCAAGCCCTAAACTCCTCCCGCGTCCACTCGAACTTGTGATCCTCGTGACGAAATCCATTCGGTAGAAGAGGCCCAAAACGGGTAAAAATCACGTTAAAGTCGGAGTTGGGAGTGCTGAAAACGACCACTTTTGGCTGCATAAAACCAAAAACATTTGCTGGAATCTTGGACAACACATCGTCGTAGACGTGTTCAATGCTGAAAGTAAAAATGAATAAATATCAGAGGAATTAAGAATAAACAAATCATACAACTCACAGTTCCAGGGCAATAACTGCATCGGTGTCCCGCAATTTCTCCGAAGAATCGGCAACGCTTCCTTGCAGGATCTCAGCGTGTAAAGGACCTGCACGTTGCCTTATATAGTCAGCGACCAACGGATTGATTACAGTGCAAGTTCTTTTTAACAATGGTTCGTCAATATCGACCTGAAAATTTCGAAAATTTGAATTTAACCGCCAACTCATACAAGAGAAAGGAACAAAATGGAATCGGAACATTGAAAATTTGAATTTGTTTTTTTTTTAAGTAATTATTTAATTGATTATTTTATATATTAATATGTTTGTATTTCTAATATGATAGAATTTCAAAAAGTGAAGCAATCAAAAGTCACCGAAATCGATACACTTACAATAAATCGATATAAACTATTGCATCGACCAAACTATCGCATGTCCGGCCGATACAACCCTGCTGCTTGGCTTGCAGGAAGAATGTGTAATTATTACGAAAAGAAGAGTCAAATGGAAGCGGAAATATAGTGGAAAACGATTTGTGAAAGTGCAGCTGTGCACCGTTGCACCAAGTGAAAAGTGTAAGCATTGCCTCTTCAGCCAAAGATCTGGGCGAAACAGTGAAAATCTGTGGTGCACTTGGGACGGGGAAAGAAAACGACGAAAACAAGAAGAAGAGACGAGTAATACGTGAGAAAAATACACATACTGAAAAATCAATTTGACTTTGTGCCCCAGCACCCGAGTGGCACGTGAAATATGTTATCTGGGGAAGCCCCCGCGGCAACCAAATATATGTGGGTGCATTTTGCTCTTTGTGTCCCAATGCCGGCCAGTAAAATCGATTTTTTTTCGGGAGTCCGTATGTATGTCCGTCTGTTTGCTCCAGCCATGGTGGTGCGTCCGCGTTTGTTTGTGTTTGTGTTTGTATTTGTGTTTGTGGCTCGGTCGCGCTAAGAACTATCTCGTTTCGCCTCTAAAATACAGTTGGCCCTACCAAGTGTCTAAAGCATAGGGGATTTTCCCAAAATTGTTAAATTAAATTATTTGTTTTGTTGTGTGTACAATTGTTGTACCAACACAAGTGAGCATGTCGGTGTGTTTCATTTCATTTCGTTAAATCAACATATCGATAAGTGGTCCTTTTGGAGCAAGCATGTATTTAAAAAAAATAGTGCTGAGTAAATTCAAATTTAAAAAAAAAATTGAAGACTGTGTTTAACAAACAAAACGAAACTTTAATCTGTTTATTAATTAGGGAATACAAAACTTACAATTGGCAGTAATTAATTTACATTAAAATTTATCGATATATCGAGTTCCATTCCTAATACCGCGTTCCATGCCACTTAGTCCCGGTTTTTAAAACAAAACAAAAAACCGACAAATTGTGAAGCAAAAAACGTCGACTAATCTTTTAGCACAATAAGACTGGCGGATCTCCATAAAAACAATACCTGATGCCCTTACTCAGTGTTTAAAAATAGTCACTTACTAATTTCTGTATTGATCTTTTTCAAAATAAACTACTGACATTAGGTGAAAGAGAATCGGCGATCAAAGCGGAATCGGACAAAAACAAACCATAGTTGGTCGAACATTGGCAATTAGCGCAGATAAGTTCCTGCCAACGTGCTTTGAAATCTTGAGAGACTGAGTGACAGGGAGTCTGAGGAGGAGTGTCCTGCTCCCCGTAAGGTTTTCCCAGATCCACATCCTCGCCTGGCGCCGAGATGGGCAAGCGGCTTCAACTGGAACGCCCGCCCTCGGACCGCAGTGCTCGCAAGCGCAAGCGGTCGGCTATCAAGGCCGCCGAGAAACGCCAGCGCCTAAGTGGCGGCTCGAACAGCGCCAACGGCTTCGATTTTCACGATAACGATGACGAGGAGTCCTCATCCTCGTCGGGCTCGGCAGGTTGCGGTGACGGTGCCACCAACATGGAGGTGGTCGTCACCCCTACCCTGATGCACACACCACAAGCACGCAGTCTGCTTCTTACCGGCGCCAGTTTTGCCAGCGACCAGAACAATTCGAGCGCTACAGAGTCGCCGCGTCCAGTTTACACGCTCCGGCCTTCAGTGGTCAATGGCACCATCCTTCGGGATTTGCTCTCAAAGGCCTGGCGCTTGGGAAGACCCATAGGTAATTATCTCCCAGAAGGCTCTTTAAACCATTTGTAATCACACGACTTTCCACAGGCAAAGGAAATTTTGGTGAAATCTTTTTGGCCTCGGACGATACAGTGTGCCCGGCTAGCTCGGATACAGCTAAATATGTGGTCAAGATCGAACCGCACTCCAACGGACCCCTTTTCGTAGAGATCCACTGTCTGATCAACACCTCCCGAACTAAGGGTATGTTCTGTGTTTTCTGCATTGCATTGCATTCTTGCTAACCATGATCATATTTAGAAATATCCGATGGCGCGGAGGAAGCTGTCGCCAACCTGCCGACCCAACAGACCCACGGCCTCAGCCAGGGTCCGCCTTCCGGGATACCCAGCTATATTGCCTCGGGTACACACTTCTTCGGAGATGCCCGCTATCGCTTCCTGGTGCTGCCTCGCTTCGATCGCGACTTACACTCGCTGATCAAGAACTCACGGGTGCAGCAAAAGTCCCTGTTAGTGCTAGCCATTCACATCCTCAATGTTTTGGAGAATCTGCACGACAAGGGCTACTGCCACAACGATATTAAGGCCCAGAATCTGATGGTTTCCAAGTGCAAGTACCTCAAGAGGAAGGCGATTTCCCTGGGTGCCGGAAAGGGCAAAGGTAATGGCTACGATGAGCACTACGATGAGAAGCAGCAGACCACGGACAGTGGCAATAGCTCAGAGCAGGAAACCAACGACGACGAGTACTTCCTTAAGAGCGAAAAGTTTGCCCTAAAGAGGATAGCGGACATTGATCGGGACTACGAAGAGGACGAGGACTTTGATGATGGGGCCACTTCGAACAGCAACAACAGCAGCAGCCTAGATAATTACCACACGCCGGTGAACAAGAAGCGGCGCGGACGCAATCCCGTCGAGTTTAGTGGCTCGAATCCAGTGCGCTCATGTCGCCGCGACAAGCGCAACTCCATGTACGAAGAGATGGTCAAGTCGCACTACCTGCGCCCCACCAAGCGCGTCAGCTATCGCGAGGAGTTCAACGAAGAGGGCTATCCCATTAAGGCGAGCGAGCAAAACAGTGATAATGAAACGCCCGAGTCGTCTGACAACGATTCGGAGGAGTTTATCCCGCCCTCATCGATACAACCTCGCCGTTCAACCATCAAGAGAGGGAGAGGCCCTCAGGCTTCGAGTGCCAAGAAGTGTTTGGTGTCAACGCGGTCCACCCGGCATCAGGAGAAGCAGAAGAAAGAGGCCAGTGGCGACCACAAAACACGCGGCAGTCGGGTAAGCAAGAACTTAGACACCAACCCCACAGAGTACCAGTTCTTGCCTGTCGAGGAGGAGCATGTATTCCTTATCGACTTTGGGCTGGCGTCCAAGTATCAGGATCGCGATGTTCATCGCCCCTTTATCATGGACCAACGACGGGCGCACGACGGCACGTTAGAGTTCACATCGCGCGACGCTCACCTGGGCGCCCACTCGCGGCGCAGCGATCTAGAGTGCCTGGGCTACAACCTGGTGTATTGGTCAGAAGGCTACCTGCCTTGGAAGGACGTGGCCCAGCAGCAGCAGCAGGAAAAGGTACACCGGGCCAAGGAGCTGTTCATGACGGACGTGCCGGAGATGCTGAGCCAGTTCTACGGCAAGCAAGTTCCTAAGTATCTGGGCGAGTTCCTTCAGCAGATCGGTCAGCTCGCCTATCAGGAGCGACCCAACTATGAGCGATACCGCAAGATATTCATGCGCGAGTACCAGCGCCTCGGATTTGATCCCAGCCAGATGCGCCTGAACAGCGAGGAGATCCAGCGCACCTGTGTCTCTATCAAGGACGAGGTGGACGGCAACAAGTGCGACATCTTCGAACTGAACAAGATACACATAAATGTGATGCGCAACTCTACACTAAGCACTCCGTTTCAGGAGCACTCGCTTACAAATCGTGTTTCGCCGAAAAACCTGCGTTCCAAATCTAACAAGAAGACGGCGAAAAAGAAGTTCTCCTGGGCGGAGGTGCTCTCCCAGGATCCAGATCAAATCGCACGCGAACGGGCCGTCAAAGAGTTTGAGCGGGAGGAGTCCATCTGTCCCCTGCAATCGCGTCTTCCTAGGCGTTATGAGGGCAAGCCCACCTACGCCATATTGGCCGTAGAGCAGAGTCGTCGCGACAAAGGTTTGAGCGTTCAGGATCATCATCAAAATGGAGACGAGGATGAAGACGAGGACGATGAAGATGAGGAGGAGGAAGAGAATCAGGAGACACATGGTGATGAACAAGAGGAAGAAGAAGACGAGGAGGAGGAGGACGACGAGGATGAGGATGAGGATGACGAAGAGGAAGAGGAAGAAGGGGACGATAGCGTATATGTAGAGGTAAGTTGTACGTGACAAAAAATCTCCCACATTTCATAACCAATTTTTTATTTTTCCTTGGAAACAGGACGAAACGGATGGTGCGAGAGTATCAGAAAGTGACTGCTCTGACCATTCTACGCAACCCAAGCGTGGCCGGCCCAAGGGCAAGGCCCGGAAGCAGAGCCAAACGCAATATCAGCCGCCTGCAAGGAGCAATCGCATTGGTCGGCCACCCAAGAATGCGGGTGCCGTGAGATTAGCCACTACAGGGGCTGCTGTGAGCAAGAACCGCTCAACGCCGCTGTCAGCCGTGGCCAGTAACAAACGTGGCTGTGCCACACGCAAAGAGAACGGAACCGTCCGTGCCTCCGCCACCGGCGAGGGAGAGCGCAAACTGAAATCGAGCCGGTCGGCGGATAATCTAGAGCAACAACAACAACGTAAGAAGCGGGGGACGACGCGCCGCTGTCTATATAAGACTGAATCGCATCTCGGCGGCGGGCACGATGTGGAGAACAATGCGAGCCTGCTGGAAGTGCAGAACCTGTACGGCGAATATGACGATGAAAACAACTACGGCAAGGGGCGCAATGTCCACTCGTCCAGGCATTGTCGCAAGTGATGGCCAGAAGAAGATGACAGTTAGGAATAGGAACTAGTGACGACTGGAGTAGGAGAAGAGACGGACGAAGGACAACATAACAGAACAGAACAGAAAAGCTGAACAGAAGCAACCTAATTCGTTTTGAAGTATTTTTAGTGATAATTAAGTAACAAGAACGGAACCTACTTATATGCATGTATACTTCCGGACCTGTAGGGCAGGAGATCCGTAGACACGAGCCACAGGAGTGAGAACTACGACATGATTGGTAGTTTTCAGTTTTTTAAAAATAAGAAAAGATTTTGTAAGCATTTTGATTTTGAACTCTCGCTCAGCACCCTAGGGATGGAGATGAAGATACTTGTTGAAATATATATCCAATATAGCCTGTAGTCCCCTGCCCCCTGTTTGTGTGTGTTATGATGGGTGTGCCGGCGGAGAAGTGCTCACCCAATAGGTTACAATTGGCCTTGATATAGCAAATCCTTGAGTTTTAATTTTGATTTTAACTTTTTTGCTAATTTTATGTTAGTTTCGTTAAGTTACTACTTCCCTCAGATGTAAGCCCATTTCATCCAACATTTCATGCAAAGAGATGAAGATACATACATACTCTCCTCAACAAGTATTTAATATAACTAGATAATGGTTATTTCGTAAACATTGATACAAGTCTAAGCTAGGATATTCGTGTATAAACAAGTGGAAATCAATAAATTAGAAATGTATTTCCTTAAAAATTACTCGCAAACCTTCTCTTTACTTTTGTTAACAACTGATTCAAGCTCACCAGCACAATGGTTTCAATCGTTTCAATGCGGCGCATTAACTGGAAAAAGCGCATCTCTGCACAGCCGAACTCCACCACTTTTTTGATGTGCTGCGTCCAGCGTGGGTCTTCCAAAATTTGAATGGCGGCACAGTAACGCTGCTCATACACCGGCGGATCGAAAATAATGTTGTCTTCAGTCATAGTTGTCAGGGTTTGGAAATCCCCGCAAGAGAACTTGTAAGAAAACATTTTGAGTAGTATCAAATTATCGATATTTTTTCAAAAGATGATATTTTTATATTACGGTTTTATGTGCCCAAATATCGAAATATCGATATTTTTATTTGATATTAATTGTCAAGACGACAACTCTAATTTTGAACAAAATTTGTAGCGGCTAGTAGGACCACCATTTACCCATTTTTTTTTTCCAAGAAAAGGAAAATTGTCAAAATTGGCCAAAAATTATAAATCGCGTTTTAAATGTAGAAATGTTCTCCATTAAAAACTAAGAAGAAAAAACCAAACCACACTGAAATCCGTCGAGTTTAGACCAAGTTATGATCAAAAAACAATGAAGAAGTTTGCGATTTTTGAGCCAAAAAATGTACCCATTTTTTTATAAAAAATGAAAGGGGTTACATCGTCAAAATTGTCAAAAATTGGCCAAAAATTAGAAATCGAGTTTTAAATGCAGAAATGTTCTCCATTAAAAACTAAGAAGAAAAAACCAAACCACACTGAAATCCGTCGAGTTTAGACCAAGTTATGATCAAAAAACAATGAAGAAGTTTTCGATTTTTGAGCCAAAAAATTTACCCATTTTTTTTATAAAAAATGAAAGGGGTTACATCGTCAAAATTGTCAACAATTGGCCCAAAATTAGAAATCGAGTTTTAAATGCAGAAATGTTCTTCATTAAAAACTAAGAAGAAAAAACCAAACCACACTGAAATCGGTTGACTTTAAGCCAAGTTATGACCGTGGCTTTCGAAAGGGGCCCGAGATTTTCAGAAAAGTCAAGCGGGGGGGAAGCCCGCACTTTGTTACCCCCGGGCCCCGAATTTCTCTCTGCGGACCTGGACCTACCAAAAAGAAATTCAAAAGTTAATCAAAAAACTAGCCTTTATAATATATTTGAATTTATTTATTTCAGTTGATGTATTGTTAAAATTCACCTCTACAACATTTCTCTTAGTTGAAAACCTAAAAACATCGTTGTTTGCTTTTGTAATTGCTGTATTGTACGTTTTTCTTAGCTTTTTGCAAATGATTTGCGTCATTTTAAGCGCTAATTGGCTAATCGGCTTGGTGTTTTTTCTTCAGGGTTTTTTTTTCTTACGCTTAACAAGCAGCAACAATCATTTAATTGACTTTTGAAATTGCACAAAAAGTGGTTTTAAACATAATAAATAGCAACAGGAAGAAGCAAGTGTACTAGATACTAATTAGCTTAAACTGGAATGCCATAGTTGAGGATTAACAATCTCTAAATATAAGGAGATATAGGATATAGTAAAGCACAAAGTTCTCATTTTGTTAACCAAGATACAGACAAAGACGTAACACAAATATATAATACTTTCTTGAGTGTGGAGTGTGGAGCCCCTGGATATGCGATACGTAGTAACAATAATAGATTTAAATTGAGAATATTATTACATTTATATATATACTTGGAGGCAGCGGCAACTGCAGTATATTTGATTATAGCTATGCGCGTGATCTGTGCAACTGGATCGAGATTCGAGGCCTAAACTACGATGCTCTCTATATAACATGCCCATGTATGTATGTACGTACGTATGTGTGTATATGCCTTGTATATAATATATTCTGATAAATTATTGTACTCTCTTGCTATCATGTAATTGTCCAATTGCCCCCTCCCTCATCATCCCTCCTCTTCCTTAACGTATGAGTATTTCCATGGCATTTCTTTTGGAGCATTTCTCTTGATCATAGGGTTTTTGGTTGAGATTACTGATTGATTGCTTGATGATTATTGCCCGAACTTAGAGGGTAACATCGTGCTCCTCGTCCAGCATTTCGACAAAGGCCCGCGGCACCAGGCCCTTCATCAGACCCTGTTTTCCGTACATATAATCCTCGTTAACCGGCGAGCATTCGGCCACAAAGATAACCTGTAGGATGTGGCAAGAAATACGTGATTATTCTTATGAAATGTGTTCTATATTGGGTGTCTGCTCACCTCATTCGCATTCAAATTAAGCTCGGTGTGATCCTTGGCATCGTATGAGCAGAGGACGCGAGCCCGCTGCATCTGGTCCGTGCTAACGTGCAAGGGCTGGCTGGGCTTGTGGCCCGACGACGCCGCATTGGCAGAGCTGTTGTGGCCGGGACCACGGCCGGTGGAGCCGCCAGAGGTGCTGGACCTGCTGGCGTCGTTCAGATCAAGCGGAATGTACGGTGTGGGGCCTCCCAAGCTGATGGAAGATGATGGCAGAGTTTAATGAGTTTTTGATATCGGCTCTAAGGCGGCAATTGTGAGACTGTGAAGGGATGAACCCGACGGAAACCTGACTTGGCAAACAACCGTTCTATTATGTATAAACTTAACGTTAAATGTTAACTGGCGCGAGAGCTGCGGATACGGATTCCCGCCTAAACTGTGGAGACGGCACTCGTGTCGAATTCTATGTGAAAGTCTTCAAGCAGGTTCTCTAGGGACAGATCGTGATCGGGATCTGCATCGCTATCTAGGGCTGGGCCCACTACGGAATCGGAATCACAGGAAAGCAGCGACACAGAGCTGGGAGGCCCACAATCAACGTCTTCGCTATTGATGCGCAGGCGTGGCTTCGGATGCTGCATCCTGTAAGACCACAAACACATAGATAACACATAACCGAGAGCCGGAACGGGGTGCATGTGCATGTGCGGGGAGGGGTCTTTCGGTGCCTACTCGACGGTCAAGAGTCGAAACATTAACTATTCACACTCACTTGGCCAGCTCGCGCTGCAGCTGCTCCATGACATCGCCGCACTGCTTGTAGTA
Organism: Drosophila nikananu; assembly: GCA_008042635.1. Taxonomy (NCBI): domain Eukaryota; kingdom Metazoa; phylum Arthropoda; class Insecta; order Diptera; family Drosophilidae; genus Drosophila; species Drosophila nikananu. The sequence continues at coordinate 27,968 of VNJV01015541.1, read as the reverse complement.
GCGCACCTGCGTCTGGATGAAGGCATGTAGGTGGCGCAGATGCGACGCCTGCGACGTGCTAATCCCGTCCAGCAGCAGCTTGGTGATCTCTGACTGCCGGTCGAACTCGGCCTGGGCCACGCGCAAGTCGCGCTCCGCCTGGCAAAATAGAAAACGGGGAATTAGCAATCGATAGAACTAATTGGTTGGCCATAAATCTTAAGCTAGGTCAAGGCGGTGCGCGATACCTGTTCCAAGACGGCCTCTGGCGAGATGCCATCTTTCTGCACGGTCCCGAGCAGCAGTGGGGAAAAAAGGCACAGTAAAAGTGAAAAATCCATTACCTAATCCTACCCCCCATTACCGCGCCACAAACACCCCACACTCACCGACTGCTGGCCGAGCATGCTGCGCGCCTTTTTCACACGGTTCTTACAGGCATCGAGGTCCAGGCGCTTGGACTCGAGAATGCCGCGCTCCTTGCCAATTGTCTTCATCTCGCCATCCAGGAACTTGCGCAGCGGCTGGGTGAAACAGATGCCCGACGTGGCAATGAAGTCGTGCTCGCACTGGCCCAGCTTCTGCTCCGCCTGGCCGGCCTTGATCAACGCCTGGCCGTAAGGCAAGTCCTGCCCAAAGTCACCGCCCGCCTCGATCATATCCAGGGCTAAATGCTCCAGGTTGCTCAGACGCTTCGGCTTAGACTTTTCGATCTTCTCAAAGATAAAGTCCTCGACGCGATTTTGTGGATTGGGTATCAGCACCGATTCGGTGTCACGCACCAGCTTCTCCGTCCAGGTCTTGGTCACATCCGCCCGCTCGGCGAGATTCTGAAAGTGCAAGTCGTACTCTGTGCGCTCCGTGGTGCCCAGCTTTTCCTCCGTGAGCTGTAGACGTGCAATAACGAGAAAAGGGCAAAAAGTTCTTGAATTCTTGAGTGCTCTTGGTGCGGGAATGGGTATGAGGTGCGGGTATTCCCCCATTCTATACACATCCCCATTTGCCATCCCACATCCCCACCCAAAATCATTGATTTGTCCGCTGCGCCGCTCACCTGCACCACTCTCGATATCGTGCTGCCCGCCTCCTTCACGAGGTTCTTTACGTTGAAATTTGGCAGATTTATGTTCATTTTCAGTTCTTTTCAGTGCTTTGTCGCCAATCGCAAATTAAATTCTTCCTAACTTAAAGTTTAGCAGTGCCAAAATTGTTTGTATTTTTCCAGTCCCAGTTATAATCAGACCGTAAGCTGGCCGTGTAAATATACCGAACGGTTGACCAGTGCCTTTCAATGAAATATACCAAATTACCAATCTTGTCAAAAACTTTCGATAAGTTTTGATATTTTCGACTTTCGATAGTTTGCCATCGACTTTCATTTTCGAAACCGATAAAATAAAAATAATAATTCAAATATTTATTTACGACATAATCAAAAGAAAAAGTCTGAAGCTCAGGGAGAAACTCAATAGTCATTGCCCTTGGATGAGTTGCGGGATTGAGTTGACCCCGAGGTTGACAAGCTGTTCACCAAATGGGAGGGAACTCAGTGATTATAAACAATACAATTTGTTCACTACTTTTATTGTTATCTAAGAAATACACTTAAGTCCTAGGGGATACTGATCGATAGTTAGCTTAGCTTAGTGAATCTGCTTCCAGAAGCCCCCGCAGTGACAGTGCTGCCACTTGCTGAACCAAGCCTTCAAAGCCGACGTCTTGGCTACTTTGCTGGCATTGTTGACGAACACAAAGCCGCAGCGGGCGCACCTTCGGATGGTGCTAGGTCGGGCGCCCAGCTGCAGATTACTGACGCCGTCCTTCACCGACCTAGCGAATACTACGTCCTCCATCTCCATGTCCTGCAGGCAGGATGGCTCCACCAGAGAGGAGAACTGCAGCTGTCCCGATTTCACAGCCGCAAATCCCTGGGCACTGAGCAGGGTAGTGGGATTGAATCTGCTGGGCTGTGGTATTAGCAGCTGTTTGGATAGCAAGCTGCACTCGTCCAGCAGAACCTCGTCCGGCTCGGCGGGGTTCTGGGCCAAGCGGGTGAGCAGGCGAAACAGGATGACCAGCACATCGATGTTGTCCATCGTCTTTGTGTACACGGGCAGGCACTGGGTGTTCAGCAGGCCCCAGATGCGGATCATGACCAGCAGCTCGCGCATACTGCCAATGGCCACGATGTCCCGGCTGATGTCGTAGCTGGGTCGCTTCCCCGATAGCTTGCTCTTCATCACCTCCTCGGGTAAGCTATGTAGCATATTCAGGGCCAGGTCGGTCACCCATTGGATCAGCTGTTGCAGGCTCTGCAGCATTACCGGTTCCACGGTGAAGTCCTTGGCGTCCAGATTAAGCATCACAGTGTCAACATCGGGTATGGATTCGGCCAGCTTCATGGCCAGATTGTCGGCGGGCCCCTTGTCCTGGCACCCGAGATCGGAGGGGCGCAGCAGACTCTTGAACGTGGTGGATATAGCGTGAAGTATGATTAGGTTGTCGAACTCCTGCTGCTGCACGCGGCACAGGTTGGACTTGAGAGCCAGGAAGTTGGCGTAGTAGTAGTGCCGCACATACGAGGGCTGCCGCGTGAAGTTGTCCGTCAGCTTCTCCACCAGCGCCTCCAGACTGCCCAAATTAAGGAGGAGTACGTCGCTTGCATCACAGCCGGTGACGATGCAGTACTCAAGAAGCAGCAGCAGCAGCCCCGATCCGGATCCTGAGGCCTGCTTCAGCAGCGGCGCCTGCATGGCATGCAGCTGGGCATAGCTGTCGAAGATCAGCAGCATCTGTCCGGTGGGTGTCAGATCGCCACTGACAAACCGCACGCCGCCGCTGGCGTCTGAAACCTTCTCGAACTGCGAGTGCGTGAGCTGCTTTAGCGTGTTGGCTTCTAACACCTGGACACTGTTGTCCTGCAGGATGGCGTACACCTGGCAGCAGTCTGCCGAGGAAACGTTCAGTCGCGTCACACAGATATCCGCCAGGGCAGCGTTCAGATGCACCTTGCCCACCTGCTCCCAGCTCTCCGATTGCACGAACTCGTTGGGCTTGGAGTTGGATCCTCCACCGCCGGCTCCGCCCTGCAACAACGCGTGGACGGTTTGGTGGCGACGCGTCAGCGTCCATTGCTCCAGCTGACTACCGGCGCCATCAGGACATCCGTAGGCTATAAAGATGACATCCTCGTTGGCCACCCTCGTCCATTTCAGATGGCTGATCCTCCGCCCGTCCAGCGGACCCAGAAAGATGCAGGTCTGCGACTCGGACTTGATGGCCAGGTGCTGTTCCAGGCCTAGTTCTCCCTCCAAAGACAGCGAGACCCTGAAGCACTGAACCAGCTGCTGCTGCCAGCCGCAGCTGAAGGCCACACTGACCGCTCCCTTGGGGCTCGGCGTTAAGCTGCAGTGCTCGATAAAGCTGCGCGAGACGCCAATGCTGTGTAGTGTGGGCGTGAGCTCGAGAACTTCGTGGGGGGGACCCTCGCCAGCGGTGCCTGCGGATGCCTTCTGTAGCATGGGCAGACAGAAGGCGGCTAGCAGGCCAGAGGAGGTCAGCAGGATGCAACCCTCGCTGGCCACTCCGCCGAATCCGCAGAGCGTCGGCCTTTCGTCCAGGCGTTCGAATTTCTCCGCATAGTAGGTGTGCTCTTTCTTCTGCGGATTGAAGGAGACGCCCTTGCCGTTGTGGAAGAACTGGGCCAAAACAATGTCCTCGCTGGGCACGCTGGCGTGGTACTGGAGCAGCCAGTGGTTAATCGATTGGTTGCGCGGCTGCCAGATCTCGACGCGCCCACCGAAATAGCCCAGGAGCAGCTGCTCGCCGTTGGGACTCCACTGGAGCACGCTGATTAGAGATTTTGAGGAGCACACCTTGTAGTACTCCCACGGCGTAACGATGTCGCACACGTAAACATGACTGTTGCTGGCGCCGACGTCCAGACTTGAAGCTGCCACAGATGCGTCGCCGGGATCTCCACCGCCGTGCGACGAGGGAACAATGGCGCTTTGCAGGGCGCTGAACGCAACTATGTTGCGGGCGGACACGGAGCAGAGGACCACTTTCTGCGGGAAGACGCTGTCTTTGCTAAAATCCTTTCCCTCGACTTTGTATAAAATCGTCATTTTCGCAGCGTAAACAATACAAAACGCTTGTTATGGTTTTCTCCAGTGTTGCCAGATTTGGCCGTGATCCTAAATTCCATTTATTGTATCGAAAAAGTTATCGAATGTGGATTGCAAATAATATCTAAAGCATATTAATAATAAATTTATTTGTTATAGAAAACTGAAGTCATCTTTTTGTCATGAATAGGCGTTGAAACCGTAGGGGTTTCAAATGAATTAACGACTTTTCATGTCACGAACTAAGTGGTCGTGTGACCAGTCGAGTTACCTGCACAATCCCATGGAAAAGTAATTTCTGGAAAGGGTCACTCTGTATCGCCGCGTTGTTTACATCGGAAATACTTTAAATTAATTAATTGCCTGCGAATGTCCGTCGTCATTTCGAGGCAGGTGATTTGATCTGCGGCGGCTCCAGCAACAAGTGAGTAACACCTATCTCGCTTCCAAGTACGATCGATTAAGCTCGACGGGCAGCCAAACAAAGCGTAAAAAGGCAAACCGGCTTCTGGCGCTCACAGTTTATTGAACTGGCGGCGGCGTACGTTAACTTAGGGCAATAAATACACACTTCTTACGAACTAAACTAATTGGGGGTAGCAACGTGTTCCCGCGAGTCCTACACTAGGTTGGCGTAGCGCAGACCCTTGACGAGACTCCCGCTGAAGCTGTCGCCGTCGGTGAAGCGGATCCCGTCCGCCTGGTACGATTGCAGGCTGCACGGATACTCCGCTCCGTAGGCGCTGCTGTCCCAGTGGATCTGTAGCTCGTAGGAGAGCTCCGGATTGAGAACGCAGGCCTCCTCCCGCCGCCAGGCAAGATGTAGATCGCAATTGTACTTGGTACTCTGGTTCTGGACGACATGGGTCCACACGGGTTCTGGGGGCGGCGGATTGTCTGCACCTTCGGCGGGCAGCTCGCAGAGATGCAGGCGCAGGCATTCCCGGTACTCCGGCTGCGACACGTGACCCAATCGATTGGGCGTCAGCCGGCTGTTGAGGACCAGGCCCATCAGCGAGATAAAACGAGCGCACTTCAGCCGCAGACGAAACACCGGGGTCTCTGCATCTACCGTAAAGGGGCGGCAGGCCTTGTAGTAGCAGCGTTCCACGGATAACACGGGCCCTGGGGCGGGAGATGGCTCTGCCACAGTGGATGTCACGGACGACCAATGGCCGGTGGACTCACCGCCCAGGCCGTGGACCACCAAGTCGGCATCGTTTGGTCCGAGGCCGAGCTGCTCGCACTCCTGCCGCGTCCACTCGTAAACGTACCAGATCAGCAGCTTGTGCGGCTCCTTGCATGCGGCAATTATGGCCTTCACGCACTCCTTGGACACGTGGACATAGTGCTCCTTGAGATGGCTCATGTATTGGCCATTGTTGGCACAGCAGCGCATGAAGAAGGTCATGCAGACGTCGAGAAGGGCGTCTAGTCCCATACAGACGCTCAGCTCCAAGGCGGGCAAGATGTTGGCGAAGCGCAGCTTCCGCGTGACGGCCAGCAAGGAGTCGGCGATCAGCTCTTCCAGTAGATACTTCTCGGCCGCATAGTACAGTTCGATGCAGGCCACCAGCTCCAGTCCGTTGTAGTCCACGGCGCCCGTGTAGATGTACTCCACCATCACCTTGAAGATGGCCGCACTAATGTCATGGATCTCGATCTCCGGCTCCGGTTCGTTGTCCTGCAGCGGCCCAAAGAACATGGCCTCGAACACAGGACTGGCGGCGGCCAGGATCAGCTTGTGGCCCTTCACCTGATCCTCGCACACGTGGAACACGCAATCCGTGTGCTTGCCACCACGCAGCAGCTGTCCATAGCGTCTGCCTAGAAAACTGCTGCCCACGCCAGCCGGCTGCTCCTTTCGATCCAACGCTGAGATGCTCATATCTGAGGGCCACAGAGAAAGGTGGTAGAAATATGTTAATGAGCTGAGAATTCAAGAACCAGTTTCCAATTTGACCGCGTCACTTAGGAGACCCTCATCAATCATTGGCGCAAGTTAATGACGAGTATTTTTGGAAACTAGAAAGCGAGTAGAGCCCCCCAGAATTTGAGTTTTAATATTTGGTAAAGGAATGAAAGAAAGAAAGAAAACAAAACGAGTTTTTGCACACTTTTTGTTTGATCGCAACCGCGAGATTCATTCGAGAGGCTTGGAAGAAGGTTCTTCAACTTTTGTAACAGCTGAAATTGACTTAAAATTCAATGAAACCACCTGGCTTCTTAAGGAAACATTGCACTCGGAAGGAAATTTTTGAGGAGCATAACAGAGGCAGGACGCACTACCTGAATAACCCCGAAAAAGTCACATAAATGCTTCCAATGACACATGAAAGGAACAAAAGTCTCACTGGGTATACTTTACTTCACCTTAAAGCCCCCACAAACAAACAGATTTTCCGAACACTTAACCAAATCTAATCTAAACATCACACTTTCTGTTATATTTGACATTTTATGGTGCTTATAATTAGATGAAGGGCGTGTGCCATAATCTGCATGAGCGATAAGAAACCAAATCACGGTATTTAAAGTGAAGGGCGTTCGCGAAAGTAACTTGAATTGAATAATATCAATTACCTCAGAGCTTTAGATTTTCTTAGTCATGGCCAAGAACGCGCTCTCCGACACACGCGAATATAGCTGAGTATATAGACACTGGCACACACACGCGAGCCAAGCAGTGTTTTGTTTACCAATAAGCCGAAAAATATTGCGAGGCGTATGTTTGCCCAGTCTATTGCCGGCTCGGGGGTAAATATTGGTATATGTATATAACCTGTTTTTACAGATTTCGCTCTAGCTAGGCGACTTATAAGGGGTCTTATCAGGTATGCAGTTGCCCCTGCAATGGCTTCCATTAAAAATTTATTGCTAAGGGGTGGCTAGGTAGTAACATCCAAGCAAAATGGATACAGTGTGGTCGAACCTACACATCGTCTTCCAAACGAGGTGCTAGTTTCCGAATAAATACCGGGCTAAGCACATATTCAATCAATTATATCTGGCGATCTCTGCTGCGCAAATTGTTTATTCAAATTTCTGAAAGGCGGTTGCATAAAGCCTTCCAAAGTACCTGATCAAGGTACGCGACCGACCTTACTTGGCACCTAATTTATGAGATTTTAGAACATTGGAAATTCAGAAAAACAATAAAAAAAACCATGTGGACACTTCCAAGAGAATACAACACACACCTTTTGGCACTGTGACAAATTCCAATTTCGAATAAGAACACACGAAAGAATCGTTTTAAATGGTTTTCTCGGGAAAAAGTGAATTTCACGCGGCGCTCCTTGGCGCGGCTAATTGAGTGATGGCCTCGTCGGCGCCTGAACTTGACCGATATCACGACACCCAGCTGTTGTAACGAAGCGAAGTCTGGGAAGGGCGGTGATCGAGGAACACGTGAGGGAACCAGAATAACGACGTCCGTCGAGCGCGACGCGCCACAATCAACTGATCTTGCTGGGGGGAAGCCAACGTTCTCTAACCAACCGGTCGTCCAATTTGTTCGGGTCTCTCGCTGATTCTCTCCGCGCTCTCAGCACTCATTCGTAGCAGAAATGATGCCCACAGAGCTTGGCCAGAAAATAATTCGGAGCTCGATTCATCTAATTCTGAAGGACCCAAGGGCTTACTCGATGGTCTATTAGAAAGTTCAACAAGGAATTGAGTGGAGTCCAGCTGCCCTAGTTCTGAGATTAAAGCATGGTTTAAGAAAATTCTTCAGTGGTAAAGGCACCAAGCCCTTCATCAAGGCATCCTTCTGCTTCTTATCCAAAGTCTTTGTTCAGATTCCCCTTCTGCCACAATTAATTCCGAAGCAAGAAGCACAGTCGATTTCCCGGAGGATGCCATGACTGGTATAGCCATCATAATGGCTGCTCTCCCACCTCGCCAAAGATTACAAATTAAACGTCTGCCTGGCCAACCTTGAACCCTTCGTCGAGTTGCCTCTTCTTTAGTTCAGCTTGGGAAGCCAAGCAGCGCGCCAAAGCACCAAAGTTATTTCTGTCGCCTCCTATACTCTGCAACTCGGGGTAGTATGTCTATTCTATTCGAGAGACACAACAAGATAAGCATTGGGTGTAAATCTAATACTATCTAAACGTAGACATAGAATTAAAATGCCATTTGTAGGGAACCCCTGTCTATCAAAGCTTATATCGTAGTACTACCATATCTTACCAAAAGATTAGTTTCCGAAGAGTATGTCAAGAAATTGTCCGTTTACCCATTTCGTTTAACATACATACCAACAGATAGCAAGAGAGCGACGATCGATTAACGAATTTATCGCCATTAAAATCTATAAAAAAGAAACAAATAATGTAATTATAAACTTTAGAGACTTAATTTAATTATAGACAAAGAGCATTACGGCTTTGGCTTGAGTAAAATTGCCATGCAGCTGCTGCTGCTGCTTTGGCTCGAAGTTATGGTTCTTGGGCTTTGGCGTGTGAGGCTGGCAAACAGGTAATGGTGGACAAGCGGCCACTGGTCTGGAGGCTGGGCCCTCACGCACATTTCACATATAGACATCCACCAATACTCCCATATCCAAGCACACACGTGTGGGGCAAGCCCCTTCTTTTCCGTGTCTTCAACTCATCCATGAATACGTTTCTTCCCTTTACAGCCCCCTGTGATGCACCTGTCGCCGGGACACTTAAGAGTTGTTCTCATTCTGGCCCTGCTGCAGGAGCTACAGGTGAAGCCCCAAAGGGATATACTCAAGGATCAGTTCGAGAAGGATCTGCTACTGTGTCCTGCCTGTTTTGCAGGTCAGCGTAAGCAGTGCGAGGCAATATTCGAAGCCACAGTAGAGCCGTCGGCCTGGAGTAGACTCCTGAAAGCGATATCCCTGCTCTTCGATGAAAGGCAAATATACTGGTTGGAGCTGAAGGAGAAGGATAATCGTAGTACGCGACTGGTGGCCAAAAGGAAAGCTATTAATCCGATTAACTTTCAAAAAAATAACTGGGAAGAGGAGTTTCTGCAGCTAGAGGAGCGTCCAGGTGGCTTCCACCTCTGCCGCACGAGGACCGAAACTGCCCGATTTGTGACTTATCTAAAGCAGCGTGGGCACAGCACCCCCGGCATCTGGTTCTACTTAACGCACAATGTCAGTCCGCTGTTGCTGCGGGAACTGCACTCTCTGGAATTCCCAGTGCCTCGCCCTTATGGCTCCTGCGGCCTCACCCACTTCCAGGCCCATGCAGGACGCACACTGACACATTATGCGGAACAGAAAGAAGCTATCCGCCTGGACATTGCCCGCCAAGTACTCGAATTATCGCTGAAGCTTACCTTTGGCTTTGCGGACTTTCGCCTTTACCTCACCGACTTGACGGCCGATAATTTGGCCTACGACGAGGCCATCGGTAAGGTTACCCTCATTGATGTGGACTCCCTGGTGCTGGTGGATGCAACAAGCACGGAGGGACATGCCCAGAAGTATGAACCTTTGCCCGGCGAGGGCTTCACCTTTGACGTCTCCTTGTTCTGCTCGGGCCAGCAGCTGGATGCGAATGTGTACCAGGCGTGCCTGCTCCTTAGGGATTTCCTCCGTCCAAACAACAACAGACTGCAACTGCTCCTGGAGCAGTGTGTTAAATGCCAAGACAACCAATGTGATATGCGCTTTCAAGTCGCTTACGACTTGATCAAGCTTCTGGATAAGAGTCAGCGGGGATTGGAGATCGAATAGAATATTTATAATCATACAACACACATCCAGAAAACTTAATTTACTTTCTAAATGAACGGCGTCCGCACTTCTCTAAAGAATTTGCGGGGGATGGAGGGGGAATAACTTAGATAATATCACGTGGCACACTCAGAAAGTGTATGGAATTGGACACATGGTGTGTGATGTCCGTCAGCGTCTCCTTGTGCACACCCCCGAACAGGATGAGCTCCCCGTTGCCGGCAATTAGGCTCGAGAGGATTAGGCGATCCGGTGCCCCTTTGAGCACTCCAAAGTTCTTGTACTCCACCCATTCGAGGGCGGGTTCGCTGCTCCCCAGGATGCCGGAGATGTCGCAGACGAAGAGGGACTGTACATTGCAGCGCAGCCGCTTGGGCGAGGGAGCACGCAGAGGCTGTTGTTGCGGGGGCTCCGCTTGGGCAGCAGCGGCGGCGGCGGCGGGTGCACTCCGTCGCGAATTCCGTATGGCGTTCATCTTCTCCTCCATGCGACGAATGCGCTCGTTGTGATCCCGCGAAGCGCTCCTCGAACGAGTGGGCACATTGAAGGCGGCCATGCGAAAGGGATCCTGTGAAAGGAAAGGGAAGATAAAGCTGATTCTAAAGAGTACTTTCCGTGGACGCCTCACCTCGTACAGCTCATCGAAGCGCTTGGGAAGCCGGGGCTCGTTGTCCCTACATCGAAGGGCCAGATTTCGTTGCAGGCGCTGGGCAGCATCCACATCACCGTCCGCTGGCGATGGAGGACCATTCGGACGCACTGGGGGCGAGGGCACAGAGGGTGCTGGAGCAGGGGCAGGAGCTGGAGCTGGCGGGGCGTGCAGATCGCTGAGTCTGCCCGAGCGTGGCTGGTAGTTGTTGTTATTGTTGTTTACATTGCTGTTGTGGAGGAACTGCTGGGCCTGCTGCATGTGCTGGTTAAGAATGGCGCGCCTGTTGGCCAAATACTGCTCCTGTGGACCTAAGGCCGCCGCCCCGCCTGCAGCTCCTGGGCGTACGTTGCCGCCACGATTGAGCCCTCCACCTATGCCACCGCCCAGGCGGCGTTCCGGCATCGGTATTCGGTGTCCGCGTTGCGGAAGATTCTGTAGGGGATTCGGTGGCGGCGGTCCCCGGCCACCTACTACCGGCACCCGGCTCTGCTTCATCAACTGGAAGTCCTGCGGCATGTTGGGCGAGGGCCCGACGACCACCAGATAGTTGTTGACCTTGCAGCCGGGATTGCACCACATGTGGACGGCGCCGAAGCGCTTGTTGCGCACATTTAGCGCCTTCCAGCACCACACATCGCGGGTCATGTCCAGCAGCCAGGCGTCAGTGTAAACGCGATTGGCACCGCCACATCCACCGACGACCAGTAGGTGATTCTGATCCAATTCCACCTGGATCTGGCCGTAGCGCGGACTGGGCCGTGTGTTGCCCATGAAGAGCGGCTGCCACCAGCGCTGCTCTGGCAGATCCAGCACCCAGGTGTCATTTGAGTTGACGTTGACGTCGTCCTTGATCTGGTAGCCGCCGAAGATGACCATTCGATCGCCGTGGACGGTGGCCGAGTGCCCGGCCATGGGCGGCGGGCAGGATAGGGTGTTGCGCAGCAGCCAGCGATTCTTGCCGAGATCGTAGTAGTGCAGCTCGTCGAACAGGCACCACGGCTGATACGGCGGATGAAGCGAGGGATAGCGCCAGCCCCCGAAGAGTACCAGCTGATCGCGCCACGCCACCATCGATGCGCTACCCTTGGGCGATGGATAGGTGCCTGTGGCCACGGGTCGCGCCCAGCGCATGTGCGTTAAATCGAAGCGCCAGAGATCGTTGAAAGTAGTGTCCGAGGAGGAGCCACCGCCGAACACGTACATGGAGTTGTCCTGACGCACAGCCGAGTGTGCAAAGCGTCCGGCGATGAAGGAGAGCGGTGGGGTTCCCACCAGACCATTTGACGTTTGCTGCGAGAACACCTCCCAGCGCAGCCGAAAGTCAGTGAGTCCCTTCTCCAGGTTCAGCTTCGAGCGGCGAACGAGATCTGTGGAAAGCGGAGGAGCCTTAATTAGAAGAATTCGGTGGTACACAAGCCAACACTTACTCTTGACGATGCCCTGCCAGCGCTTGCAAACCAGACTGCAGTGCTCCAAGTCCCCGTAGGGCGGCAGGAAGGTGAAGATGAACTCTAGGATCTCATCGGGCAGCGCGTTCAAATGCACAGTGTTTTCCAAGGTCGCCGTGTTGTCGTTCTCGCTGTCGACCTTGTGGCTGCTGCTGCTGCTGTTGCACGCGTCCATGGTCGGGTCCTTGAGGTTCCTCCTTGCTTACGGAAAAGTCCTTCACCTTCAGATGCTGCACAGAGCTGAGAGCAGCCTTTGGGGCAGCGGTAGGTCCTGTCCCGGTTTGGAGGTAGCCCTGCACTGGAACAGAGACTGAGCAGCGAGCTTCCAACGATTTATGGCGAATTTTCAAGGAAACCAAAATAAATTAAAAACATTAACCCTACGTTTTTAGAGCTGCACGTTTGTCGATAACGGCGTACCTATAGTCATCGATTTTACCGCCGTTGAAACTGAACAAAAAAAATACCATACATTAAAATACCAAAAACCATCGATGTTAGACGAAACATCGGTACCAATTGGACGAAAATTAAAAAAATTAAATAATTAAACGGCAAAAATGAAGTCTTAGAATTAAGACTCTTTAAATTTATTACAAAATAAAATACAAACAAAAACAGCTATTTAGATATTTGGACTAGCAAATCGTGTTATAAATTGTCATCTTTAGAAAACGATATCGATATATTTATATTTTAATATAAACAACGCACGTGCAATGTGTTTGTGAAAACTAAAAATGAGTGATAAGAAAGTTGTAATAAATAAACGCCTAAAGGGCCTGCCCCGCGAGGCCCTGGAAAAGCTGAGCCAAGCGGAGCTTATCGACAAGATTGTCCAACTGGAGGCCTACAACTTTCAGCTTCGAAACCTGTTGCAAAAGAAGCTAACCGATCAGGACAAAAACGATGATGAGTACGCGGTGTTATTTAGAAATGACCCGGAAAAGCTGTCTACGGAGGGTAAGGTGGCCGGCAAGCTGCAGAAACAACGTAAGTTTGATTGGAGCAGGTAAGTTCACAAACAGTAAGCACCTCGCAGGGCAGATCTTGCAGTGAAATCTGTATTTTGCAGTGCCCTTCGTCGTCATGTTCTGCTCAAGATCACCTACTTTGGCTGGGATTATCAGGGGTTTGCGTGTCAGGAAGACTCCAACGATACTATAGGTGGGTTCTTGGTTATCCCTAGTCCAAAACTAGCTTATCATTCGTTCTTTCTACCACAGAATCCCACTTGTTTCGAGCTCTGACACGCACATGTCTCATCGAGTCAAGGAGCACTGCCAACTATCACCGATGCGGACGCACCGACAAGGAAGTAAGTGCCTTCTGCCAGGTCATATCCATTGACCTCAGGAGCAAGCACTCGCCGGAAACGCAACTCGAAGCCGCAGCCCTCGCATCTGAAATCGACTATTGTGGACTTCTGAATCGCGTGTTGCCTAAGAATATCCAGTGTGTGGCTTGGATGCCACTGCGTAGTCCGGTTTACAGTGCTCGCTTTGACTGCGTTTCGCGCTGCTATCGTTACTACTTTCCAAGGGGAGACCTGGATCTGGCAGCTATGCAGATGGCCTGCAATCTGCTTGTGCGCCATGCTGATTTTAGGAATTTCTGCAAGATGGATGTTCACAACGGGGTCACGAACTACATGCGAAACCTGCAATCGGCCAGGGTGGCAGCTACTGCCTCCGAGGAGCATCTGTCCAATACAGGCTATGACATGTACTACCTGGAGATCCAAGCCAATGCCTTCCTCTGGCATCAGATACGGTGCATCATGGCTGTCCTGCTACTAGTTGGCCAGCGAAAGGAGAAGCCCAGCGTAATCAGTGAACTGCTAGATGTGGCAACCAATCCCTGCAAGCCCCAATATACGCCCGCCATTGGTTTACCTCTGAATCTCTTCCGTTGTGATTTTCGACCTATAACTACAAGAAGTGCAAACCATCAGGCTGTTGCTGGCGAAGCACAGGCAGAAGACGACGCCATGAACACATTAGTCACGGAGAATGAAGGCTCCAGCGATTCAAGCGATCTCACCGACTGGATTTACAGCGAAGAAAATCTGCAGAAGCTCATTGAGAACACGCAGTGCGAGTGGACACAGTTCAGTGTGAAGAGCACCATGATACGGAATGTCCTCCAGCAGCTTGAGAATCTCCTGGAGGAAAACTTAAAGACGACAGAAAAGGTTCAGGAACAAGTAATACTCCTACAGGATTCTGTAAAGCCGCGTCAATATCAACCCCTGCTTGAACGCAAACGTTGCGGTAAGCTCTTAAAGGTGTTATTTGGGAAGACTTACCTTATTTTCATTATATACTTTCCTACAGAAAGCTTGGAGAATCGCATTGAGCACTTTGTCAAAAAGCAACGACTGATTGTCAAGGAAGACGAACAGGAAACGGCGTGAATAAGAAATAAAGGAAACTTCGGTAAGCCGATTTTCCTATAAATTTGAAACTGCCTGGTTCTTAAAACCGTCGGTATAGCAGATATTTCCTTTACATTTAATATAAAATATAAAATACCAGGCGATTAGACATTGTTTCAAGTGTTTTAATCATGGTTAATATATATATTTAACATAGAACTTGTACAACTTGTTTCGAAGCTTAGCCTGGTCTCTACAATGGGGTAAATAATTTAAAATTGTAACTTCATACAACCGCTTACGTGACTATTTGGGATTCTAGATTTAGTTCTATATATAGGTTCTTTTCAGGGGACTTTGTACGATTATAACTAAACAAGAGACTTATCCTAGGGAAAGCCAAATATTAAATATTTCAGGTGTGTCCATATTCAGGTGCTTATCAATGGGTTCCGAGTTGGATTCGTTAGTTATGTGCCCATCGATTTGGCTTTTTGCAATCTGCAAAAAACAATTTCGGGATTAAATTAAAGTTAAAAGAGGATTAAGGTATTTTTCAACTCACTTTCTTCTCAAAATCTTTAGCACAATGGTGCCTTCTCGCACGTTCTTAAAGAGTCCTATGGTTTCGGCATGGCTCATGCCCTGCACCGAGTTGCCATTGATCTCCACGATCTCGTCGCCTGTATGGGTTATTATTTTGTTAATTATATTATTTAATACAGGTTTAGAGTAGGGATGGTAGTTCTTTTTCCCTAGATAAGAGCTTAGCTTACCGGCTTGCAGAGTGCCATCGTCGGCCGCCTGGCCTGTGGGAAACACGGTCTTCACAAAGATGCCCATGTTACCTTTGGGAGAATCCCGTCCACCCACAATGCTAAAGCCCAGAGATTTCAGGCCAGGTCCCTTAAAGAAGGTGATGGTCTTGGGCGTGCTGCGACCACTGCCTGTAATAAATAATATTAATTAGTATTTTTAAGAGTTCAAGAGTTGGCCTTAGTTAGGGAAATTGTTGATGTATAATTTTACATTAATTGGGTTATCTTTGGGGTTATTTGATTCTCACCCTCGCTCATAGAGGCGCGTATGACCTCCGCCATTTCCTCGTCGCGTATGGTTAGCTTCGCTACCGGCAACGAAGGACGATGATGCATGAGTGCAGCGGCTGGAGGCGCCAGCGAAGAAGCGCCCGCTGATGTGGATGCTGATGCTGGTGAGGATGAGGAGGCATTAACATAGGGATTAGGCGAAAACAATGAGACGCTCTTTGGCGAGTGCTTGATGTAGAGTGATGTGTGTTGTGGTGTCGCTGGCTGCTGCTGCGGCGGCTGGCTGTTAGTGAGATCAGTTGTGTTGTTGGCGGCGACGGTAACTGGAGAGGATGGGGTGTTAGGAGCAGCCTCGCCCGCGGTTAGACTGTTAGGCGGCGCCTGCATGAACAGGCTGAGCCGCGACGAGCTCAGACGCGAGTGGGCAAACCGGAGCGAGCGATAGTGCGAGTTCGTCAGGTTAATGGAGTTCCTGGCGTAGTGGGTGCGCTGGCCAAACTGCTGGGGACTGGGGGAGCCGGCGAGGGCGGCGCCCTCGGAGCAGCGCTTGCGGGCCAGCAGCTGCCACTTCTCGTCATCCGCCAGCGAGGAGGCCACGCACACACTCGCCGCCCGATTGGTATAGACCGGCGTGTAGGAGTCGTTGTTAGGGGGGTCACTGTCGTTATCCAAAAACCTTTGGTGTTGCTGGTGGTTAGGGGAGGAGGAGCAGCTGCTGCTGCTGCTGCTGCTGCCAAAGAGCGGGGTCGGTGTTAGAGCCAAGCTGCTGCGCTGACCTGAGGAGCTGCGTGCCCGCCGGCGCAGGAGCTCGTGCTCGGGAGCGCTCACGTCCAGCGAGTGCCGGGGCGTGGAGCTGCGGCGATGCTGCATCAGCGGCATGGGCGTGGGCAGGGTGCTGACGCTGGCCATGGACCGGGCATCGCACTGATCCTCGCCCTGCTCCTGCTCCTGCTCCGCCTGGCTGCGCATCTGGAGACTCTGCATGCTGGTCAGGCTATCGGTGCTTTGGGTGCGCTGCACATAGCTCAGCCTGTGGCGCTGCCCGCTCATCCCATCGATCCGGATTTTGGTGTAGAAGTCTGTGACCGTGGTCACCTCGTCGTGGGCGATCACCAGGTCGATGCAGTTGTCCACGAAGCTGCTGAGCAGGCGCTGGACCTCGGCAAAGGACTGGATGCCCCGCAGGTGCTTGCCATTCACATTAACGATCTCATCCCCCAGGCGCAGGCGACCGTCCCTGAAAGGAAAACAAGGATATCAAGATTAAAGACGAATCTATTCATTACCCAAATGGATACTCACTTTTGCGCCATGCCATAGGGCTCCAGCTCCACGATGAGATACCGGAACTGCTGCTCATTGCTGTTGGTCATCACCGTCTTGGGCGAGAGCACGATCCCGATGTAGTCCTCCTGGCACTTGCGCTCCAGCTTCAGTTGCCTGAACCGCCGCCGGATCGTCTCCGTCTCGTAGTCGTAGTTGTAGCCACCCAGGGAGACGGGGGCACTGCAGATGCTGCTGTTCCTGGCCGACGAGGCGGGTCCCAGGCCCAGGCCCAGGCCCATGCCCATGCCCACGCCCTCGGAGGAGCTGAGGGAGATCAGCGAGTTGCGCTTGAGTGTGCCCGAGGCAATAGATTCGGTATCTCCGCCGGAGATGCTCAGATTATTGCCCATCCGGGCTCCCCCCGTGGCGCCGCCGTCGCTGTCGTAGCCGGACTCGTTCGAACTCAGACAACTACTTAATCTTTGGTAAAGTGGTTCCCAGTCCTTGGAGGTGATGCTGTCGTTGCGGGAGACATTGCCCAGCATCGCCTGCTCGGGAGAGCGGCGCTGGGGTAGCGGCGACGCGGCCTGCATCTGCTCCTGTTGATGCTGCTGGAGAAGATCCCGCTGATGCTGATGCTGCTGCTGCTCCCTCTGCTGCTTCAGGTGGCCCTGTCCCTGACCATGGTTCTCCTCGGGCAGCACGGACAGCCGGGAGCGAAGGAAGGCATAGGGAAAGGCCCCACGGCGCGAGGGATCGTGCTGGGCCGCCGAGCCCCCTGCAGATGCTCCTCCTCCACCTCCTCCACCTCCTCCTCCGCTGGGTGGAGATCCCAGACTCGTGGTGGCAGCACTGCCACTGCTAGTGCTGGCCGTCAGGCAACTGCTCACCTTGGCAATGTCATCGCAGCTACTGGACTTGAGGCTGGCGATCCGCGGCAGACGCTGCTCCCGCTGCTCGCGCTGCAGATTCAGTCCCTCGGTGGGATCATCGCACTTGACGTAGGAGCAGCTGGACAGCTGGCTGGTGGAGCTGCTCCTGTACAGCGTGGTGGCAGCTGGCGCGGCCTGCTGTGCCGCTTCCGAGGCCTTGAGCAGGTTGTGGGAGCGATGGTTCAGCATGCCGGTGGATCCGATCCGATGGAAGAAGTTCTTCAGCGCCTTCTGTGGGCGAGCGGCCGCCTGGAACTGATGCGTGGGCGTCGACTGGGCACTCTGGCTCTGTCTCTGGCCCACATCCTGGACCGACTGCTGCTGGCCCTGCTGCTGGTGACGCTGCTTGATGGTCTCAATGGGGCCCGACTTGCACTTCTTGAGCGTGTTGCTCTGATGATGGCCGCCGCCTCCCGTGGGTGAGGGCGAGGCCGAGGACTTGGCCGTGGACCCACTGGACGCACTCTTGTGGTGCGTTGGCGAGTGGAAGAGACTCCTCAGGTCCGAGTGCGACTTGTGGGCGGCGGCGGGCGAGTCGCTGCGCTTCAGCAGATCCAGTTTGCGACTCATGCGCTTGCCCCAGGTGAAAACTGGCGAGGGAGGAGAAGCAGAAAGAGGGATTTGCAATCAGAAAGCGATTTCTAACTTAATTATAACACTTCAATAAATCCCAACGCCTCGCCGCAGAGACGCAGTGACAGCTGAGAAATGTCCAGGCCTCCGCCATGGGACTTGATCTTGGACATGGCCAATGACTAGTCAGCTCTGTGGCCTCACAGCTCTGCAGCTCTGCAGCTACCCAGCTGCATTGTGGTCAGCCGCCCAGTGCCACGTGCTTGTGACAGGGCATCCGATTTCAAGGCATTTGTGGTCGCGGTTTCCCCTTGATAAAAAGTCACAAAAAGAGGGTCGCCTCTGAAGATCTTTGGACCCTAAACTGATGTTGAAGCCTTCTGACAAGTGAGGTTGATAGAAAGTGGGAGTTAGGTAGGTCCTCTAGGATTTTAACCATTAAAATTGCTCAAATTTACTTCATATATTTGATTTATTTATTCAAAACTTATATCTAGCTTCACTTTAAAATTCAATATTATTTTAAACGGTTTTCAATATCTAAATAAAATTTATAAAAGAAACAAAAATTTTAATATACTTTCTGAAAATAAAACATTTTCCTCCCAAGATCGGTATACTATTTTCCATTCCCGCATTCTCCCTCTCTTTAACCTCATTTTATTTATTGATAAACAATTAAATTTCTTTTCCTGCAATGTCTAAAGTGCTAACTAATTTAATTCCCCAACGGGGAAAGTCGCTAAATTTAAGTAAACGCATTCAGCGAACTATTGATTCTGGCAGCATAGCAGCCCATCTGCCTGGCCATCGGATGATGGTGATTCTACACAGTTATTGAGCAATAAACACACCTCAATTACTAATAGAGCATAACCAATCATTAAATGGACGACTCGTATTGCCCATCAGCCGACGGATATCTAATAACGTCGTAAAATAGCTTAACGATCGAGCACTTGGAAGAGAGCAAATGGTGCAGTGGAGGCTCTGAGAACGATCTCAGCTTTGGAGCTGGTTAATAAACAAATTTATGCGCTTGTTCCATATTTATCGCCTGGGCCAGCAGATGAGGTGGCTTCGGAACAATTAGCATAAAACATGCACAGAGTCCAAAGATGCTAAAGATGATCAAGAAGGAGTTGGGTTAGGCATTACCTTTGCCAATAAAATTTCCAAAACTATTTTCATCGGATTGCGGGGAGAAGCGAGAAGGAGGAGCTGGGCCTGGCCCGTGACCAGTGATGCGAGGCAGTGACTCAACCTAACCCACTTTTAAAGCCAACGTTCTAAGGTCTTGTATTAAATAAGTATTTTGATATATGCAGTAAATAATTATTAATTAATTATTTAGTTAAACAAATTTCATTTCCCTGACTCTTTCGTTCACTAATAATCCCTCCTTTCTGCCACCAGCTGGCCATCTCTGGCTCTTTCTCCTTCTTGGCTTCCTTGGCCTGACTCGTGCCAAAGTTGTTTAATAGCCGCAGCCCAGCCTCGGGCCTTGGTCCGCTCAAATTGCCCTGGCCATGAGGCCATGTGTGGGCGCTGCTCCCGCTACGGAGCTTGTCGGCCGGATTCAGAGCCAATGCAGGTTGACAGGCGCTCCACAGAACGGCACAGAACTCCACCCAAGGCCTGGCCGAGTTCGCCTTTGATTAAAGTTTTCACCAATGCAATCACTGTAGGAGAAGGAGCAGGATGAGGAGGAGCAGCAGCAGCAGCTGGAGGAGGAGCTGCAGCAGAGTGTTAAACAATAATAGGAAACGGCGCGCGCGGGCATCAATTATATGACAACCTCAGCCACACTCCACACTCGAGAGTGAGAGAGCTAGAGAGGGACTTCCCCCTGTAGTCCCATCTCCCATCTCCATCTGCAGTCACCGCCGGCCACATGCCACAAATTCTACACCCACTTAACTTTCAAGACGGTGTCAAATGCCCGCCAGCCCCAAGACGGGCCCGTTCCTCTGTGGCCTCCACTGACTCTCCAACGCCTCCTCCTCCACTGCCTCCTCCGTCTTTCCTCTGCTCCATCAGAGTCTTGGAGAGATGGCTTTGTTGCCATTTTGCCGGCTGACATGCAAGCGCTGTTGAAGCAAAACCATTTGAGTCGCCTGGCCTGGCATCTGAATCTTAGAACTGAGCATTTCAAGTGCTGCAGAGGAGGCACCGGGCCATTGAGGGAGGAGAGGAGCCAGGGGGAGAGATGCCAGGGAATCAGGGCTGTGTTAAAGTTATTCAAAAAAAACATCGGGTACCATAAAAAAAAGCACCCTGTAGATGGGAAATCTCTGCAAGTTTTTTGGGAGTATTTCCAAAATTTTCCTTTAATTTGTGGTTTTTCCTTTTAAACATATTTAAGCTGTTAAAATCTATTATTAACCTGATTTATGGTGTACTAAGAAATTATTTAAAATAGTTTAAGAAGCTTTAATTGCATAAATAAAGTTGTTAAAACCGACTAGAGCTCAGTTTCTCTCATTATATGAAGTAAATATTACTTTTCTACTACTCCTCTTTTTTGTATTCTTTGAAAACCCACAAAATATCTACCAAAACCACTTAGAATTCTTATTCATTTCATAATAAGAATGTTAAATAGTTTTCGAACAAAACCCAACCCGAATTCAATAAGAATACACCACTGAACAAAAGATTATTTCACTTTACATCAAATTGATATGCATCAGAAACGCCCCAAAAAACTCAGAAATATACAGAGAAAACAGTGCCGAAATGAAGTTCAATAACCAAAGGCCATGGGAAAGGCAAATACTTAAGTATACTTTTATGTAAATGTGCATGCAAAAGTCGCCGATTTTGTGCCACTTTCAGATCAAACGGAATCAGCATCAAGATCGGAATCGTAATCGAAATCAGTTTTGTGGAAGTCGCCAGTGCACATGGCATGCCATATAATATCTCACGTACCAATGCTCGAATTGCTGGCCAAGAATTTGGCCAACTTGCGGGCTCCCAGCTCCAATGAGAGATCGATAATCGCCTTGGCAGCGGGAGAATCAAGTCAAGAGGAACGTGTAATAAGCGATAATCCACAATAAATGCGCATGCGTGCAGCGCCAGTAAAAATATTGAGAAATGGAGGAGTTTCTGGAGTGGGAGGGAGGAGGTGCCGAAGATTCTCTCCTGTGTCTTCTGTGGCGAAAGACGGTCTTCAAACATTAACTGGTTCGAAAATGATGGCCTCTTGCGAGATGAGGGAGTGCGGCGCAAAATGCTTATTGATTTCTCATCATGGCGTTAATATAGAGTTCTCATAATAGTAACTGTGGAGATTAGATCTCGGGATCTATAAAGGCTGGGGCTATGAAATTTGGTATGTGGGATCTTAAGATATTTACGTTTTCAATGTTTGTTTAAAATGTTTAAGTTCTTTCGAAATTCGTTAAAAACCATATAAGCAAACTAAATTATATGATAGAAATGTTGTATCTAAAAAGAAAACATTATCTTAAACAATTTCTAACCAAGAAACTACATTAAATACAATTATATTACCTCCATTAAAGTTTTAAAATGCTCTGTATAATATACTCAACAAATGTTTGATATAATTTGTTTATAACCAAGTACTGGGTATAATTATAGCCACAGCACGAGACTCCTTGTTATCTGCCAAAGTGACGAAAGCCTTTACAGATATAAATATTTATTTAGACATGCCACATTGCTTTATAGGTTTTCATAAGCCAGAGAATTGACCTTGGGGCAAAACCTTAATTAAAGCCAATTAAGTAGCGGCATTAGAGGCGGCAAAAGCTCAACGAACCCAGAATATGTGACTTTGGCATGCAATGTGGATGGCGATGGCGATGGCGATGGCTTTGGAAGATGAATGAAAGCAGCTGCAGATTCCAACTGCGATTCCCGCGCCACCTGATAAAACCGGCCGCCATATCTATCTGTGCACCGACTTCTGCAGCTGTTTTGTCGGCCAGAATCTGGGGCTTAGCTTGGCTCCCAGTCAAAGCAATCATCAAACGCTTTGCGGTTGCCGCGGCCAAAGGGGGGAATTATTAATTATTTGAATTGCCATTTGGCCAGAACACAGCTTCGTAATGGCTCTCGCTCTGCGGTTGGTAGAACAATTTGAAAATCGGAAAATTCAGAGAGGGAAAAAATAAGTGAAAATAGGTAAAAGTTTGATTCATCTTTCTATTTATTTTTTCCCATATTTAATACCTTATTTCTCGACTAATCACAGCCACTTCCTGCCCTCATTTATGGGCTTACCTAACCAACTGCTCTTATGTAGGCTCATTTTTTCCCTTAAAACTCCGCTTTGTGATGATTGACTCGAGTCGAAACCGCAATCACATATCACATAACAAATGGCAAAAAATAAAATAAAATCAAATACCCATTGAAACTAAACTGAACCCAACGAGAGTAAAGTGAACTGATTTGAACTGCACTGAATGGCAGCATATAATGCCCGGCTTTGTCACACTTCGACGGCTGTGATGTAGGCAGCTAAATACACTGTTAGAAATGTATGTCAAGAGGTAGATTTCCTTTAAATGTTTTATAAGCCTTGCTAATAACAGGAAGCCTTTGATTATTATAAATTCAGTACCGAGGTTGTGAGGTTGCTTTGGATGTTATAAGAGATTTATAAGGGGGATTTGGAATCCGATTGGATTGGATTTTTAGTAATTTGGTACTAGAAGAAGTATTTATATATAATTAAATGTATTTTTAAAAAAATATATATAATTATTGTTATATATAAACACCGATAAACCTTAAAGTCTCTTTTTTCCGCTTTTAATTCAATTTGAAAAGATTTTACTTTTGTGGCAAAGTGACTGTTGGTCTTTTATTAACTTATCTTATTTGTCAAATACTTATTCATTTTATTATACTGCATTTTCCTAATTAATTTTGTATTACTCTCTTTCCCCAGTGCACAACATAACCTTTTTTGGGGTGGGTCGCTGCAGTGGCTCCTCCTCGAAAGCGGGGAACCACAGGCTGCTCCACTCGTGCCCGAGGGCTGAAAACAATACAAATTCCAGTTGCAGACAGCGGATTCGGATCGCATTACAGCCACATCACAGTCGCTGTTGTGTTGTCGTCGTCATCGGCGTTCATTGATGCGAAATCGGGTCAATACGGTATTTCGTACGGCGAAACATGCATCGAACGGGATGATGACAATTGGCAACTGATTCGAACTGCGGAAGCGAATGGGAGTGGTGGCGCTCCGCCTATGTTTAGCTTCCGAAAATTAATTGTTTCAATTAAAAAGAGCTTTAAATCCGAGTTCCTCATACCTCTCGCTTTGTCTAATTTATGGACACCTTTGTTGTGCCAAAAATAAAATCGAAATGAAAATGAAAATGAAATCGGGTGGAAAGCAACAAGCACTCGAGGCGCCGCCCGCCACTTGATGGTAAAATCAATTTCCCGGCATTTGCTCGGATTTTGTTTCTATTTTGGGACCACGGAGGGATGCTCTGGGTACTCACCGTTTCTCGTGGTGCTGGCCAAGGAAGTGGAGCTGCTGGTGGTGGTGCTGCTGTTGCTGACGTCATTACTGGGATTAATGTGGCTGCTGCGACTCTGTTCGTTGGCTGGCAAGGAATTGGATTTGTGCTCATCGTCCAGGACCACAACGGGCACCGCAGTCACCAGCTTGTAGTCGGGAAGGTGGCCTTAAAAAAATATACAGAGATGTTATTACCTTTTAAATAATATTTTTAATCTTATTTGATTGATTTCCCGGCAGTTTCCTGCTCTAAAAATAAAATGAATCATTTATATTTGTATAAAATAAAAATAAAAATTTTGTATTAATAGAAAAATCAATTGAGAAATAGTTTAAACCGCTTCCTGTTCTGGGGGTGAGTCACCAACCAGGGGGGAAAATATCAATTCAGGAAATGAAAGAACAGTCATTGACTTTCTGAATTTTGAGAGATTATTGGGGAGAGGGAGCTGCAATTTATTTTCATAGCGATAAGGTGCTTGCCACCTATCAAGCTTACCAGAAATAAGCTGCAACTCAGTTAAATTACAATTTTCCAGCGTAATGGTCGCTCAACTCGCAGTAATAATTATACTAATTTTAACTTGGCCTCTGAGGCCACTTCAGGCGGTTAAAAAAGACAATATTAATGCGACACTAATTGATGCGATGGTGACACATCTGAGTGGAAGTCCTGGCAGTGATTTGGATGCTTGGACCAATCAGATGAGTGTGGTGTTGGAAAAGGAACAGCAGGAGCGATTGGCCTGGAATGTACCCTGGCTGAAAGTCTTGGAGGAGATGAAAACGTCTCGAGTGGGGCTACAAAAGAAACTCAAACCGACCAATTTTCTGAAAACGAGGATCTGGCAGAGCTTTTATTATTTTCTTCGCCGTCATCGGGCATTGAATAAGCAATTGCTAGCTAATTGTGCCCTGGAATTGAGAGATTTTATATGGAATCACCCGAAAAAGTGGAACTATTATCTTCAAAACATGTTGCAGAGTCTGCCGCGACCCCTAAGGATTCTAACCCACAGTCGGATGTTGTGCCTGCAACACAAACGAGAGATGTTCTACGTTTCTTCCGGCTATCATCTGGAGTTGGGGGCCAATGACCATTGCAGCATGTGGCAGGTGCAGGTTCAGGAGGCACGTCAGGATTACATGCTGCTTCTCCTTAATACTTGTAATCAAGAAAGATATTTCTACATTAACATGCTAGAGGATTACCTAGGATCCTACCAGTTGCTGCGACCCACGGGCTACATGAATAACACCTTTTGTGTTGTAAAAGGTTTGGCTTATTTCAGGGAAAGCTCTAACGTCTCTGAATCGGATTTCAGTTGCCGGTGGCAGATTAACGATTGCAGCTATTTGCCTAATCGATTATCAGGTGATAAGGCAGTGAAAAAACTTCACTAAGATTAGGTTAAAATCTGTAATTTAAATATATATTTTGGCAAATTAATAATTAAAGATCAATATACAAATATAAATTGCATTTAAATTTTCTCCGAAAGGAAATGCAGGTGAGCTATTCGGGGAAGTTGGTATTCTGAACAGAGGGAAGATATTTCGAAAGAAATTTATTTTAAAGGTTAAATATTAGAAAAAAAGTATAATAAATAATAATTAGCAACGCAGTAGTTATTTTCGAAACAAAATTAATTGTTTTTTATATAAATATAGATTTTAAGATTTATTTATTTATGGTATTTTTTTTTAAATCATTTTATTTCGGTTCGTAATTAAAATTCCTATTAACTAATAATAAAATACTGAAAAAATTTGAAAATTTTTAATTTTAAAATACTTTGTAGCTCAATATGCTGATTTATAAACATATTAAAAAGTAGCTCAGAACAGCTTTCCGAATTAGAATTATTGCTTTTTTGGTATAGTTATTCATTTTAAAAGCATGACCTTGGTTCAAAAAATAATGTAACAATTTTACAGTATTATTAATAAAATATTTAATTAAATATGTTTCTTTGAAGGTATAAATAATGAATTAAAAGGCACTCCCTAAAAACTTAAATACAGATAATGTTAACAGAAAATTCCGAACATTTCCCTACTTTAATTATTTTCTAGAGAACATTTCCCTACTTTAATTATTTTCTAGAGAATTTTCTTTAAAACAAATATTCAAGTTAATTCTATGGTTTTAGTTTTCCCCTTTCCTTAGAAATTTACATTATTGTTGTATTATTTTTAATTTTATGAAGAGGTTGTCCTTACCATTTGGCGTCAAGGATCGACTGCTGGGACTGGAGGTCTGCGGATTCGCTCCCTTCTCGTACAGGCAGCTGCTGGAGGCGGCGTGCAGGCGCTGAGCCACATACTGCTGGTACTGGGCGGCATGTTGACCCCCCAGCTTGGTGGGCACGGGCACATAGATTGTGGGATGCTGCTGCTGTTGCTGATGATGCTGCCTGTGCAGAGTGGTGGCCTCTTGGAGCGACATCACCGATATGGCAGATGGCGTCTGCCGGCCACTTAGCAGACAAGTGGGCGTGGCCGTGCGTAACGGCTGCTGTTGCTGCTGCTGCTGGTGCTGGTGCTGATGATGACCGGCTGCAGATGTGGCCGCCGTCGTGGCCGTGGCCGTTGCCGTGACGGTGGCTGCAGTGGCTCCCGAGCCAGCTCCATTGCTGGCCAGCGTGGTGCAGCTGAGGATCATGACGGGCGAGTGGTGGCGGTCGTGGAGATCAGGCAGCGAGGAGGAGATGCTGGCGCTGCTGACAATGCTCTTGTTCAGTCGCTGGCTGCATGTTGCCGGCGTGCGAGACTTGTGGCTATTGGAGTTCTCGGGATAAAGCTGCTGCGGCTGAGGCAAATGCTGCTCCAGCTGCTGCTGTTGCTGCTGCTGATGTTGCTGAGCGGCCAAGGTGCTGTAGGTGTCCGTGGTTTTTCGCGTTTTAAAGAGACGCATGCTACGTGGCTCTGGCTGCAATGGGTAAACCAAAATTGTGGGTTAATTTTAAGCGGAAAAAGCACAAAAATAATGTTACCCTACCCCAATTTTCATTCCCTATTTGGCTTTGCTTTTTTCGTCCAACGGAGCGTATAATTAACGCCAATTGCAGCAAATTTTGTTCAGTGTTTGCCAAGCCGAAAACTTAAGCCCAACTAACTATTGATTTCCTATTTTCTGGGGATTGCAGCTAACCACACCCCATAATTCCCAGTTCAGTTCCCAGCTTTATTTATATTTATAGAGTGGTGTCTGGCCTATAAATAACACACACTCTCGGCGCTTATCAGCCCCGGAGCACTTCCCCTATACGTTATCTATGGCAATATAGCACTTCACTGGTTCAATAAACGCATCAAAGGTGATTATCGCAGATAATCGGTAGAAAAAACAGCCGAAAACATGCTGTGCACATATTTGCTCAGGCATTATTTGCCTCTGGGGCGGTGGTGTCACAACATTTGTTATATAGAAAAACACTCGTGTAGAAATCAAGGAAAGGCAAAGAGCCGGGCACGAAGGTCAGGCAACAGCTGCTGCTCGAGTGGGTGGCCTGGGCGGGCATTGAACCATGGCTGTAAGCCAGTGAGCGGAGATGGAGATGGCTAATTTAGCCAACTGCCTTTTACTTTTCAAGTTGCCCAATGGCCCGGTCCGGCCGTGTAGTCAAAGCTAATTTAATATTTTACGAGCCTGCTAACCAGCTAACCAGCTAGCCGGAGAGTCAGTCGCTGGAGCGGAGTCGCAGTCAGTTGGCCAGCTGCAATCGCCACAAACATCAAAAGTGGCCCTCAGTGGCGGCTAATTGATGTGACATTTGCGTGTGCATCACGGGGAGATAGAGAGAACGCACCAAGTGCACGGTAAATAATTAATTTAGAATTAATTTACAGATTTAAATGGGATTTTTTTAGACAACTAAAATAGCAGTCGATCTTTGTTTCTACTTCATTTCAGGCAACTGCTTTGAAAACTCTTCTAGGTTTCATTGTGCTTTCATCCTAAATGGGAATAGAAGATCTATTTTCTTAATTTCAACTAATATAAAACTCTTAATATTAATTAAAACATTTAAGAAGTACAACAAATATATTCTCTTTTTCACACAGTGGAAATAACTCTCAAATAAAACCCCATAAAGCACTCTATTCCCACTCATACTTAAATACTTAAATGTTTTAACCATAAACCATAAGTGCTTCATAGCTAACTAACAAATTTATTTGAATAGGCTGAGTATTTGGAAATTTGTTTAAGAGGGGAGATACCTATAGAACTTTCAAAAAAAAAAAAATTTTTTTTTTTATTTAATCGAAAGATAAAATGTTTAAAAATATTTTCCCAAAATTTCGTTAAGCTGCGATAAATATTTTTC
>VNJV01015539.1:0-21180 GCA_008042635.1 Drosophila nikananu | reverse complement strand
AATTAATTTTATTTATATTTTATCCTAGCCCAGGAAGCTTGCACTTATAATTGTAAAACTAGTGAAAACATGAATTGCAATTTATGTACCTATTTTAACATGTATTCTATTATTGTTATATGTATATGACTAGTTTACTAGTTTCTTCCTAGTTCTTAAACATTTTATCGTAAAATATTTCATTGATATAAAGCTTTTATAATTTAATGTATTATTTTGTTTTCAAATTACTTTTAATATTCCTTAATTTAAGATTTGGACTGAGCTGCGAGTACCTTTTTCATATGTCGTAGATTGCTCTACACACAGATAGTATTGATGCTTTCAAACATAGCGAATTAAATCTATACCCAAATTTTCTAGCTGCCGTATAAATTTGTCAAACAAATAATTTGCTTCATAGGTTATCAACATTTTACGAAAATGTAGTTATGTTCTATAATTGAAAATTATATACCTTAACTCAAGCGGAGAAGTCACACAAAAAGGAATAGGAATTGGATAAATAGGATTTAAAACACTTCAAAGAAATTCTTGGAATATTAAAAGGTATTTCTATTAATATTATTTTTTCACTATTGATAACCTATACCTTTTCTTGTAAACTGGTTACATCGTAAAAATAGTATTGATTATTGTACCTTTTCGTTAACCAGAGCGGTCATTTCGACTGTAACTTCAGTCTGTAATTTACCTTCCGCTAAGCCGCTGCAACCCATTCCCTGTTGCCTTGACAGCCACCGGAAGGGCTTCATTACAATTTAAATTACACCCTCCAATCGCACACTCACCGGGTGTCATGTGAACAAAATCATTTTAATTGCAAAAAAACTGAACAAAGTTTGGTTCGTTTGGTCCGCTTGTTGTTACTGTTTGTTGACGCTTCCAATCTGGTCGGTCTGCTCCTGCTCCTGCTCCTGATCCTGTCGTTGCTACTGGTCTGCCGGCAAGTGGGTATCATGGCACCGGCCTGTAATGGCCATCCCACAGCGAACCCACTCCAGGAACAATCGCTGAAAGAATAACATATTTATAGGAAACTGCCGCAAGCACACGTTCGGTTGCCGCCCATTTCAGTTGTGAATTGAATAACCGAATTGCAAATGAATGAGTTGGTATCAAATGCGTATGGAAAACGAGAGGGGGGCCGCTGTGGAAATGGTGTGAAAATTACAGGCTGTGGGACATACAGAACACTTTTTCCAAAAGGGTTGGGAGGCGGTCCGCCAAATGAGTTGCATGCGGAGTGTAATTACACAACAACAGCCTAAAACTATTTATTATATTTTATTTATAAATACTTATCCTTAAAGTCCGATTGTCCTTGAAATTTACTGACGAGACTCCTTGAGCAAAAACCCTATAAATGCTCTTAAACTATCATCAAAAATCATTACAACTTGAGCGAAAACCAATTTGTGTTATTATTTATAATCGCAAAATGTTTTGCATAAAGATTTCAATATAATTTATTTGAGAATTATATTCCCCCAATCCGGTCACAACAACAACTTCAATTCTGGTGCCTTCAGGTGTGAAATTGAAGAATATCCGTGCCAAATCTTTTCATAACTTATCCTATCTGCCTTCATTTCTGCACCATTGTGTTGACAGTCAAATTATAAAAAGTTCTTTAGCAAGTCCCTGGAGGCGCTGGCAGTTCAATGTAATTTATTACCAGAAATGCAAAACACTTGAACTGTGTCATGAATAATTCCGGAAGGATGCCGACACTCGACTCTGCACGACTCCTTATCTGACCGGTGGAATCTCTGCGGTTTTAAATTACCAATTTTCCAGCGCTCAAATTGGCATTTAACCAATCGGACTCGAAACCAAATCACAACTCGAACACGACCCTTCGAACCCGACTCCGACGAGAACACAAAAACCAAAGGCAAACCAACTCCCCAAGCGCCGCACCGAATACTCGGGCCCAAGACAAGCAACCCACTTATCATATTAAACTATGGACAGAAGCCGGCAACCATTTAGCGAATCTTCACGTCAGAGCCACCGGCAGCAGCCACCTTGCCACCCTCCACCCGCAAATGGCCCGGAATGGAGTGGAATCCACTGGGTTGGGTTCGTCTGGGGTGGTGGTTGCTGGTATACAACCCAATTAGGAGTACTGCAAAGGCAGCAGCGCCAGCAGGAACAACAGCAACCGAGTCAGTCAAAACAAAATCAAGATAAAAGCGAAATTCAATCTGTCAAAAATAGATTACAGACCAATTATGTGCTCTTTAAGAGCCCCGTACCCCACCACAGTATCCATACGACAGCAGGGAGTGCTTTTCCAGTGCTATTCCAAGCCATCCATCTATGTACGGCCATCAGGCAGGATTTCTATATATGCCAACTTGTTTAGGGTCTGCGGCGTGTAATTGTGCCTGCTGCTCGGCAGGGATGCGATGTGTTTGGGTCGTGAGTTACTGAATTACGGAGGAAGGAGGGCACCAGGACCAGGACCAGGACTACGACCGAAGGGAAAGTCGCCGCTCCTGTTTTGGGGTTGCCCGATTGGGTTGAGTTCATTTAATCGACACCAGACAACGACTGAGTAATTTGCCATTTAATGGCATCACAGAACTTTGTCATATCTTGACAAATGCAAGATGACAGGCTATTAGAGAGGCAGCAGATCCTGCAAAAGGCAGCCACTAGAAGAGGATACCAATTATTGGCAGGGACTAACTAACTAACTGAGGGCTAATTGCAAAAAGCTCAAAAGTTTTAAGCACCCATTGAAGATACATTCTAAGAAATCTATAAAGCATTTTATAAGGTTCAATTTAAATAAGCAGCATTAAGTATTAATCTACATAATATATAGTAGCTATCTTTACACTATTTTAGTAATTATTATCAATAATAAATTCATAGATCACTTAGTCCGACTTTACATTTCAGTTCCCCTTTCCTCAGTGTAAAGCTGCAATCTAAGAAGAGCTCTAAATTTTCATTACAATAAGCCATTTCCCGGACTCATTTTCCTAATTCCTCGCTTATTGCCTGACCAGCTTTCCACCGCTCTCGCCGGAATGGGAAATCACGACGAAAAGTTAAACAAACATCGCATACTAATCCCAGGGATATACACACTCGACTTGCAGTCCCGGACCAATGTTTTCATGTGATATCAGCAGGACTATAAAAGCACACTCATACCCTCGACCTCTATCGCCCGGGGCCCGTTCCCCTCGCATACTTTGTTTCTGGTGCAGGACCAATCTCTCCGAGTCCTGGCAAGCAGCTCAACTGATTCTTGATTCCAGGATTCCTAGGGGGATGGGGTGGCGGGCACCGGTTCAATCCCATTCAATGCCTGGCATTCTTTGTGTGTGTAAAGTACCATTTAAGGGTGATAATCGTTCGCCATTTGAGGGTGCAAAATGGAAAAATCATTGAAAGCGAACATCAGCCGGGCGGGGAGGCGGCACAGGCGAGGGGAGCCCAAGATTAAAAGTGCATTTAATAATAGAGCAACCGCCGAGTGCGGGGCAGGTGGCCTTGGGGAAAACTCGACTTACTTACGTGCCATATGCAGTGGCCAGCGACGGGGATATTACACAGGAAAAACAAGGTAGCCTACCTACATTGAGAGTTTCTTTGAAGTTGAAATTGTTTGAAGGTGAGTCAATAGTATTAAATAACTTATTTATCTTTTCCCGAAGAAACCTTTTAGCAAGAATAACATGATAACTTTGAAACTCTTTTTCGTAGGTAAAATTATAGTTATGTTAAGCTCATTAACTATAATTTACCCTTGGAAATGATATAATTTTATTAACTTTTCTCACTGTGCAACAGAGTAAGCTCCGAGTGGATTATAATGAACATCCAGTTGAGCTAAATGTCTCAATAGGGCCCGGCAGCCACCCCTTCGTAAAAAACCTAATGATTCGGAATTATTTGATTGCGTGGGCGGTCTGTTGGTGGTTGGAGAGATTGGGTGCGCCGGTCGGGTTGGAATCCGGGGCTCGAGGGGATGGATGGATGCGCCACCCCAATCGGCAGTTAGCGACATATGCTGCCACATCCGCAGGCTGACTTATGGCGCTGTGACGTGTAAGGTTTATATAATTCGTGCGGTTGCCAATGTCTCCCGGCTGGTCCCCAACCCCCTGCAGTTGCACTGCCAATAACGTATCTAATTTTAAAGTGCACTGCCACTGCCCCTGCTTATCGTGGGTGTCGTCCTGTCCATTCGGAGCCTGTTGGGTGGATAGCTTTTAATACATTTGGTCTCCTGTCTGGCTCTCCACTCGAAATTGGAAAGTAATTAACTTGTATTTGTCCAGTGAGTGTCTTTGAGTGATTAATAGCCAAAGGTTCGATGACAGCCAGGTCAAGCTAGGCTTGATTAAATATAAATTTGCTAATTAGGTGCTCATCGATAGCAGTCTAATTAAGTTGGAAAGGCCATGACTATGTCGTGCTGGGGTATTTATTAATTCCAAGTATGATAGCCAGTATAGTAATTATAAATTTAAAATGATTAGTAATAGGAAAGCTTTAGTTATACAAGCTAAACATTAAGTTCACTCTCTGAGGGTCAGTTAACCTCAAATTGCAAATGAGAACCTTTCATTTAAATACAGAAATCTTCCATATTTCTAGTATACAGAACCTGGTAAGCCCAGATGGCAATCGATCAATTCCACCTGCCGCTCTCAGGGATTTCGTTGGTCTGATATCCTTGGATTTATCCCACACCCGGATCAGGATACAAAGGCTGTCAAAGGATTTGATTTGGCTGCCGCGCCGCGGGACCCAGCTCTCCACCCCCATTGCCAGTGACATTTTGATTTTGCGCACTTTTTGATTGATGACAGGCAGCGCCACGCCCACTCGCCCCCGCCCGGCATATTCATAAACGAAAGCCATCAAAAGTGTGCGTCTTTTTTTCGGGGCAAAAGAATGGGCAAAGAAATCAAAAGATATTTGCGCGCCTTTTGGCGCACGGCTTAAACAAAGGGACAATGGCACGAGAGCAAAAGAGAACAGCTGGGCCAGGACATTTCCTCCTTTTTCTATTTTTTTTCGGGGCCGGGGCCGTTCAATTGTTCGCGCTTCAATGGCGCTGGCAAATGCAAATTTTTGTGAAAAGGCAAAAATCCGCTAAACAAAAGCTTGGCGCACACACACACTCGCACGCACCGGGCGTTTTAGACTAATGAAACTACCTTCCATGGTAGCAAGGACGAAGGATGTGCACAGAAAAAACCAGGGAATGTCAAAATATGAAGAAATCGAAAGGGAAACACTTGAGATACTTAATCTATCAAATATATGTATACATTATGTTGCTTAAGGACTATTACTTGTATATATTACTTGTATACAAGTTGTCCTTCGAATGAAGAAATTCTCCTGATATATAAGAACAAGAACAAACCAAAGTTACTCCTAATGCCTAATAAATAATATATTGTTCAGAATAAATAATTCCATAAATTTCAAACCCATCTCGTGAGTTGTTAAGCTGTTTGAGAATAAAGAATCCGGCTCGAAGGACCAATTTTTAGAAGGTGTCATTATTAACTTTTACTGCGCAGACAGTATAAATTCCTTCAATAAATATATTAAGAAGTTGAAGACCACTGTTCCTGGATGTTGGGCTTAATTTTTAAAATTAATTAAAGAAGTATACTTAAAATTTCTTGCCGTGTGTCGCGGATAGTGCGAGATACCATAAAGAGTGTGAGAGGCTGAGATGACAAATGCACGGAGCACTTGCTGCTTGGCGCTGAGGCGTGTGGGATGCTCAAGGCGTCGCCAGCTGCCACTTTTCGCTGTCATTAAGTAAATAGAATGAGACGCCTAGATAGGGCCAATGTAGGCGTTCTGGCCTAAGTGATTAAAACGCCGCACAAGTGCAATTTGCCAAAGGATCTGCACCGAGACATCCTTCCCTGCTGCCTCCTATGTGCCTACCGCGCCGCCCTGAATTGTTCGCCTTTTTTCACGCTAAAGCAACTGAAAAACCACTTTGGCCAAATTGACAACAGGCGGTGATGTTGGGGCGGAAGTCCTGCCTGCTAACAACATTTCGCCCAACAAATAACAGCCTTGACAGCACCCAGCACCCCTGCTCCAGGGCAGCCCCCCCGTTGGCTCCGCATGCGTTTAAGACCGCGAGTGCGAATTCTTCACTTCAATGCGCCATGTTCTGGCCCTTTGTTTGCCCTGAAATCCATTAAAAAATGCACAAAGTTGTCGGGCAGGTATAGCCCGGAGGCTGTCTCTATAAACAATGCAGTTGCCGCATAATGCCACACAACAAGCCCCGCAAAAAGCCGGGTACAGAGCATAAAAAATAGCAAACCCGGCACGAAAAAAAAGAAAGCCTGGAAGAGAACAGCTCCATTGCCTTTGGCCCGACTTTTGTTGTCATTTTCTTGCCCTGCGCTTTGGTAATTCATTTTCCCAGAGCCCCGATATGACTGCGAATAAGTCAATTGTTTTATGCTTGTTATTTTTTGCCCTAACTAAGGGTATATTAAGATCAGTTGCAGGACAAGTGATATTTTAAACTTATTCGTAAAGTTGAAGAAACGCTTTTATGGGGATTCTTCAAACATTCCAAAATATCAACTAGTTATTCATTTAAAACCTAAATGTATTCACTAATAATGTTTGTAATTTGTCTTTACAGAAATCTATATCTCACGTTAATTTTTCAATTTAATCTGAATAAATATTATTTTTAAACCCACAATTCTTATTATAATCCCCATGCCCTGTCAGGAATATTACGCATACGCCCCGTATATTAGTTTTAATTAGCATATAGCTCGCAGGTAGTTTTGGCTTTCCAATTTTTGCACACTAATTTCAATGGGTTTTTGTGACTGTCAGCTGGCTGCGAGGCACATTCCTCAATTAATCAGCGAAAGGCACCCACAGAAGATGGCAAATGGGGAAAAATGCTAACACAGCTTTTCACTTTGGCACATTGTGAGGCGACACGCTCCGACCAGTTGGTTAATGCTCCCTCCTTTTTTCCGGCCACAACTCGCGTCTAATTTGTACTTTTTTCCAGAGGCCTTGCTTAGATTTTGGATCCTCACTGCAATGCGTCATGGTTGGGCTTCATGTTCGGCGTTTTTTCGGTCAGAGGAGGCGGCTCTGGCTCTGCGAGCAAGCAGCTTACTTTCCATCAATGGCATTTTGCCATTTTTCAGCATTTTCGCTGACAGCTTGGACCCACAGAAAAAAAATAGGAAGTCAGAGAAGAGGGTGAGCCGCCGAGGTGAAAAAAGAACGCCCAGCAAATGCCGTAATACGTACCGGCGGCCATGGTAAAAGAATTGGCCAAAACCGGTGCCCGGGAAATGGATTTGATTTATGTAGCGCCGGTTCACGAGGCGAAGAGTGTGTGGCTGTGTGGATCCTGGGGACATGCCAGGTAAATGTTTTTTTGATAGACTCGAAATGGATACACGTTACAAGATGATAAAGCAGCTGCAGGCATCCCTCCAGTCTCCTGCCTCCAGCCTCTCCTAGCCTCCAGCCTCCAGCCTCCAGCCTCTGCCCCGCATCAATCCATCCGAGTGCGCCCACAAATTATTTAGGAATTCTGCCACTCATTCAGGGCATTCCATATTCATTTGGCTGCCGGTTCGTTGGCATGCCTAACCATATAAAAAACATGTTTTCCATAGTATTTTTTATTCCGTTTTCCCCTCAAGACCCCCAGTCCACCAGCCCGATGCTAGTTCCACGGGGATATCTGGTTGGACATTCTCAAATTTGAAATATTTTTTGTTAGCTTGACGAACCAATAATAATTTGCATCGCACGGCTTTTAGCAATTTCTATGCCAGCAGTTCGAGTCTAGATACAGGATACACAACGAGAAATATGTGAAAAATACATTAAAGTTGGAATGTAAAAAAATCAAATATGCATGTTGTATTTAAAAAGATAAAAAGAATTTTGAAATATTTTTATTGGAATTAACATTGCTAGCAGACTCTTGAAACAAAACAAACATGTAAGTATTTTAATGGAAATTATTTATTATTTGTGTTTTATGTTTAAAAAGTATAATAAAAGTATTTTTATAATACGATACTGAAGTTTTCGACTTAAAATTAAATTTAAAATTAGGTTGAACGTCTTAACTTTTATTTTTATTATGTAGAACATTCTTCAAATGCATGTTTATTACCATGAAACCTATCTTTTATTTTTACTTAAAAAATTTACTATTTGTATATTTCAAAATTTTGTTAAATGCTCTTTTTCAGTGCAGGATCAATGTGCTTACTCACCAGCCTTCTGACGTGCAATTTTAATGGAATTTTCCGCATGTCATTCTCTCGCCTTGATTTTTTTTGCTGTTTTCGATTTGGCTTTGGCGGGTTTTAGATTCACCACAATTTTAATTAACGAGCATTTTTAGAAATCGATCCGTTCGAGCTGCAGCAGGTCTCTCCATACCAACGAGATTTTTGTCCGGAAACCCCTAGCTGCTCGAGTGGCCACTCATTACCCGGAGTGTGCTAATCTAATCGGACTGTCTGTCCACGATATGTGTGTACTGCACCCTCAAAAACCATGAAAGCCTGACAAGTCCATTGATAAGTGGGTTACCTTAACCATCAAGTGGCCATTAAGAGCTTAAAACCCGATGAGGGACAGGAGCAGCGCCAGGACAACGTAACCATTAGGAGACAGGCAGGTCTACTATATAATCAGCGGCTTTTTGACGCCCCAGACGCGTGGCCATTATCGATGTTGTTGCTTGCTGTCATCGGGCTTCACCGACACGCCCACTTATTATATAGAAACAATCCGCAATTTGTAGGGCTGCCGAGAGTGCACGATGTTTAGCTGTTGCTGCGGAGCGGAAAAACTCAAGTGGAAAACGCCCGCCCCGAAACCATGTTTTCCAAACACGCGCCCACGAGCGTGCGATAATTATGTTGCCATGCATTTGCGGCACGTGTCGGGCTGGGAAAAGCGGAAAGGACCGGGGAGGGAATATATATAGCCACAAGTATCCGTATCCGTATCGACTTCCGCTTGCATAATTGCAACAAATATTTACCCAGATTTGGCTGCAACAAGAGGGTAAATATGCTTTTCGTCAGTTCAAGTGCCACTCCAGTTTGAGTACACTCGAAATAAAAAAACTGCACTCAAACTTAACACAAAAATTAGTTCTCACTCTAGAAATAAATATAAAAATGATATTAAACACTATAAGCTTAAGTTGCCATCATTTAGATTTTAAAAGAAATATGTAAGTAAATATATAAAGCTGAACTGAGAAAATAATAATTATAATTACCATAACTATTTCGTATTTGCTACAATTTCTATGGATTTCTCCAAGTGCACGCACCGTGAGAGAGTTCAAGGGTTCCACAGATCGAGTGTTCGAGAGCTCGTGAGTTCAAGAGTTCGCGGACTCTTTCAGGTGAATAATCGGAACCTTTTTTGGCCCGCTCTCGGAGTGGTTAATTGCACTACATTAGTGCGTAATTTATAAGGAAGCGCGAGTGGCGTGCGAAAACTTTTTGCCCTACCCTCTCTCCTTGGATCCTGGGATCTGGGATATTTATGCATCGGACGAAAACATTTGGCCCGGCAATAATGCCGAAAGTGCCAAGCAGAGACTCGTAAATAGCGACTCCCTCAAGTCCCAGCCTCAGTCTCCTGGCCCAGATAGCCCCCCATCATAGTATCCGAATTCTCCCACCCCATCCCAAGTTTCCGAATAAAGGCCATTCGGCAACCAACCCCCCGATTCCCAATCCCCGCC
The DNA here is from genome assembly GCA_008042635.1 of Drosophila nikananu. NCBI lineage: Eukaryota > Metazoa > Arthropoda > Insecta > Diptera > Drosophilidae > Drosophila > Drosophila nikananu. The sequence continues at coordinate 11,402 of VNJV01015539.1, read as the reverse complement.
TAATAGCAGACAAGGCCGCATTGGCCCCCAGGGAGCACACAATTTCAATAAATATTTCACTGCATTAGCCAGCTTCGGAGGCCTTGGCCAAATCCTCGCAGCGCGTTGCGTCAAATTGCTTTTTCGGTTTGGCAATAACGTGCATTAAATGTTTTGGCCATTATCATTTCTGGCCAACATCTCTATTAGCCAAGGCAAACTGGGCCAAGTCATATGCTGGAATCAGTCTGCACAGGAAATAATTTCTAATTATTCAAGAGATTCTAGAGATTTATATATTTTTGTTTACTTGAAAACTATTTATAGTTAAAGTAATTAATTAAGTGGAGTTCATGTGTTTTTGACTCATTAAAATTTCTTGATACATTTTCGTCTATTGTTCCCTTAAAAAGTTGTGATAAAAGATGTAAATATAATATTAAATTGCCCATACTAAACCATGATCCTCAACAAAGTCTGGAAATTTATAAACCAGAAATATACGTATTTTTATTTTAGAAAACTGGAAATCTTTAATTTTGGTCCTTCGATCCGGATTCCACAGCCCCGAAACCATCAATAATAAACATATTCTTCTCAAGTGTGACTATCAACCTAGCAAATGCAGGTTTCTTTTCTTTGTTCTAAGTGGAGTTGGGTTAGAAACCCTTTTGAGGCTTCTAGACAAGCTGATGCGAAGGACAATGGCAACGGGGCGATGACAACTGCAATTGTTGCACTCGATGCTTGGCTTCCGAGTAAGACAGCCGCAATGCAAATAGTTCCCTTTGGCCAACAAAGCAGCACCTTGATTGCTAACTAACACTACCAACTGGGCTCAACTGAAGCGAGGAGCGGACTGGGGGAAGCTTTCTTTCATTTACTGACAATAAATTTTCATTTTCTTGGTAAATCGTTTCGTTGTTGCTGCTCCTGCTGCAATTGCAGTTGCTCCTTTCTGACATTCTGGCGTCGATTGCCTCTGCCTGGCACATATGCCCGCATTTTTGCACCACAACAATTTGGTTGGCACAGCTCATTGTCTTCGGGCTCTATGGCAGCAAATATACAGCCAGGGTTAGGTTAATAGCACTGATTGTCCTTACATCAGAAGATTTATAGTAAGAAGAAGTTCGAAAATGGTGTAAAATATGCATATATATTATGGTGCAATTAAATGATTGAAAACATGTGCTTTGTAGGAAGTTAATGATGGGTACAAGTCGACTAAAGCTTCTTGGGATATATAGTCCTATTTCCTTGACCCCTTCTGTGCTATAGCCATGTGCCTCAGCTCCAGCAGCAATTGCAATTGCTCACAAGTTATCCCAAGTGGAAATGGCTCAGTTCGCTCCGCCGTTGTGGTTGGTGTCTGGGCTGGCAAATCGCAATAAAACAAAAGTGATTGTCAAGTGAATGCGCTTGTACTCCCACAACAGATACCCATATATGGTACGACGATCCCCTGCCCCCCATGTCCCGGATCTGGCTGATGATATCCTCTTTGTCCGTTAGAAGCAATTCATCATGTGCGCTCTCCTGCGTAATTCGGAGTGATTAAAAATGTTATTCATATGCACTTGATTGATGGATGCGAGTGAATACAATCGTTCACTTTGCGACTGATTTGCGTTGGGAATCCAGCGAATAAATAAATGAAATGTGCTGATATTTTTCGGAAGCGGGTTCACGCTGCTTTTTTAAATGCTTAATAAACATAACTCCGTTTAGGTAATTTCCTCCTGGCCGCAAAGCCACACGCAACTTTTGGCCAAAAGTCGACCTGGCCAGCAGCACGCACCACTCACTCGCATAAGGGCAGTTAATTAAGGGTGTGAACTGGTTGAGTTATGCGTGGACTCCCGAAGCCCCCGCCATTTTTTCACCGACCTGTCAGGACCTTAACATAGAGGACGGCCAAATGGGTAGTAAATAATTCATTAGCGGCTTTTAACAATACATTTTTGTTGGCCACACTAAATGACCTTTCCGGCCCGCTCATCAGCGATGCACAGAAAGAAAATGGTATAACGATATCATATAATAATAAAGAAATATTTAATCTAATTTACAAATAAACTAGGCATTGCATTATTTTCTTTCTATATTTGTTGTTTTTTATTGCAACAAAAAGCAGTTTATAAAATGCATTCAAACCTCAGAATAAACTTCAAAAACATCTAATTATAGAAGAATAAATAGAAGAAAATAATTATTATAATCACTGTTACGGAATAAATGCATTGTTTTTAATTCAATCCTTTACCTTCACCTTTTTCTCAAAGTGTCCATAAGTCGCTGCTGTATTCCTTTAGTTGGGCACTTATTTTAATGAAGCGGCAGCTAATTAGAGCTGCATTGGCTGTGACCTCTGAACCGCTGGCTTCATTAGGCCAAGAATTCGTCGCTTTGTAGTTTCACGCAGAGCCGCGATAAGAAATGCGGCCAAGAGATTGCCGCCGAACCACCTGCGCAATACAACCAACAATGTGGCTTGTTGTTGGCACATTTCGCAGCGGCTGGCAAATTAAAATGCAATAACTCTTCATCAGGTTTGGGGGGACTTCCCTCACACGTGAGTGTCCGCGGGCAGTCGGCCAAAAGGGGAAATGTGCTATAATTGAAAAATGTGGTAACAAGACGCTCGCTTCCTCACCACCACCGAGGGCCGCCGCCGTGTCGGGCCTAATGAATGCCTCACTTTTTTCGTGTCCTACGCGGTTCGCCTGGTTTTTGCATAAACACGCGAGGAGTGTGTCGCCTTCGCGGCGAAGAGGGTGATAAATGCTCATCAGGCTTTAAGGCTGCGCTGGCAATTAACTTTTACAATGTTGTTGAAACGTAATCAAGTTGTCAGCGGCAAAAAGCCGCTGCCTTGCCTCGCAAATTATACTCCTAATTACGCAAAAGTTTTCTCAGCGCGGAAATTCCCTAGGCCACGGAGCTGTCAGCCGACGGAAGACTAAGAAGACGGGGAAAAGCGGCTACGTCTTGGTCGGGTCGGGGAAATCCACTCTCATTGGCTAATCCTGGGGGATCCATTCGACTAATGCCCTGCCAGCGTTGCCCCCGCCCAGAGCTCGCGATTCAAATGTCTCTCAGTTGTCATAACAAACTTGGGGACTTCCATCAGGACCTGCTCTTTAGAGCTACAGGCGGGGACGCAAATATATCCGTTAATAATTTTCAAAATTAAATGACATCTTTTGGGAATTTTAGATGCTATAAATAGGATTATTCGTGGCTTGTTTAGCCCATGAACTTTGAAATATGTTTCTTAAAATGTAATATAAATACAACTATTCACATTATTGCTTTAGAAGTAAACCATTTTTTGGTAACAAAAAAACTAATGGTTAATAGTTTAATACAAATTATAAGATATTATTTAAAATATTTTGGATTGTGTTAATTCAAATTTGTGTTAATTTCTTAAGCTTACTAATAATTCTTTCTTCCCGAGTATTATTATTTCGCTCGCAATTGTTAATCTCCTTCAGCCTGCCCCACGCCCCATTTGCATTCTTTTTTAACAAAGATGAAAAGCATTAGCTTTCCCCCAAAGTCTTGAGTTACAGTTGCCGGGAATTGACAATAAGTGGCATAAATTTTAAAATTTTATTTTTATCGCATTGCGATTTTCTTTTACCGGCTTTCCACCGACCTGTGTGTGTGTGTGTGTGTGGGGTGTGCGTTTTAAGTCACATTTAAGATACTTGGCTGGCATTATTGACTTTCGAGTTGATAAAGTGCCATAAATGTCACCCCATTAAAAGCGGGGAGCAGCCAAGGCAAGGTGAGTCAAAGGTAAAAATGCGCGGCCTCCCTGAGGGTTGCTGCCGGTTGTCCTGGCAAACGAGTGGCTGCGAGGGTAGAGGGGTGGCGAGAGATAAATGCGGTTGCTTGCCAGGATAATGCGCCTCAACTCAATTGGGAATTTCGAAAGTAAAGTTGAATTTCATGTTCGGCTGCGGCAATTGTCACAGATGGTTTAATTGAAGTAATTACATACGAAATCCGTCAGGATTTGCCCCTCTCACCGGCTCACTGGCCCACCGTCCCCTCGGCCACCGCTGTCTCTTATGACACTTTCCGTTTATTATTTTATTATATTATCATACACTTAGCAGCAGGAGCAGCATCATAATCATAATCCAGCCATTTGGGGTTTGGCGGAAAAGGGTTAATTGAGTTGTTGTTTGTTTGCCTTTTGTTTTATCTGCTTTGCCCGCCCTCCTGACTCTCTCCGCTCCTAATGAGCTAATGACAACTGCGTGTAATTATTTTCACAAGCAACGGAAAACCGGAAAGGTGAACACGTAGCATTTTATGTGGCTTTTCGCCCTTTTTTGGCTATATTTTATGAGCCCTTCCAGGGTCTTGAGAACCTGTTAAACGGGTTGCCTCTGGGGTTGGGCCTCTGACCCATTCCTTTGAATCATTTAAAAAGCCACCCAGCTAAATATAGTTCTGCTTAAAAAGTTGAACAAAATTTTCCTACGACTTAAGCAAACATTTAACAGCATTTGCCTATAATTGGGTTTGTTTACTCGCTCATCGATAAATTCATCTGAGCAAACAATGGTGCTCCGAGAGACCTATAAAAACGGAGCCCAGCAGCCGAAGCTCCAAGCAGAAGCTGTATTCCCACACTCTGATCCGAATCCTTTTAGAGATGTTCAGTCCAAAGATCCTTCTCGTAGCATCGGTCCTTATGGGCGTGGCCCAGGCCATATTTATCATACAGCCAGTGCCTCAAAAGCCGGTGATGCCATCCACCAACTGCAATGTCTACTTGCGGGAGCTTAGCTGGGCCCTCGAGGATTGTGTCTGCCGATGCTTCCAGAACGACTGTCTGATGGCAGAGAGGAGCGCTGAGCGGGAGAAGGCCGGCCAGACTCGTAAGATTCTGATCAATGATATTTCGTTAAATATCCCCTAAAATTCAATTACTCTTTCAGCCCTCGTTCCCGTTTGTGAGACGGTCTGCAAGAAGTTCAATCAGAAGAAGTGCCCCCTTGGATGGCCTGTGGTGGCCTACTTCCCGATTCCCTCTCCCTGCGGCTGCAATGGCAAGCCAGGCAGCCTCGAGACCAAGAAATTCATGAGTTTGTGTCTTCTCAACAAATACTCAGTGGAGTGTTCGAAACGTGAGAAAACTTAGCTAATACTACAGAGATATTACAAACCCTTAACCCTTTTTAATCCTTTCCTATAGCCTACATCGGCGCCACTAAGTGCTAGGGACCAGATCTACCGATGAAATCTACTGGAAACCGGACACGTCTTTGCCTATTTTGCAATTGTTGAGTAATAATAAATATGAACACTGCAAGTTTAGCAATAATGCCTAAAACTTGACTGCTTAAGCACTTTATTTATTTATATTTTATTTAGTTATTAAAAGCCTGTTTTTGGGGGAAAGCAAAGCCAAAAGCTTTTGATTTGTTTGCCTTTTTTCGGTCAGAGAAGGTTAGGTAAACATATATTCGTGTGCAGCTTAAGGCGCACGTTCTGCAAACATTTTGGGTTATAAATAAATGGTTGTCTTTCCGACTAAACAAAGCCAAAACAGTGCAGTAACATTGATATAAAAAGCCCAATAAGAGGATATTATGGCACAGTTGCAATCTTAAACACTTAAGGTCTTCGTCTTTCCTAAATTATGATCAGCTTTAAGTTGCTAATTTTGGTGTTGGGGGTTGTAAGGTTTTCCTATGCCTCCAAATTGGTATCACATGAACCTGAACCCGAACCAGAAATTGACGATGAAGAGGAACCTAAAGATGAAGAGGACCCGGACCCTGACGATGAAGAGGAACCTAAAGATGAAGAGGACCCGGACCCTGACGATGAAGAGAATCCTAAAGATGTAGAGAAACCTGTCCAGCAGACCGTAACCCAAACCAAACCAGAACCCGTAGAAGAGTGCAATATATACTATAGGAACTACCAGTGGGCACTCGAGGATTGTGTCTGCCGACCATTCCAGAACGAATGCTGCATGAAAAACGACAATAACAAGCGAATAAAAGATGGTAACAACCGTAAGTCAAAGTCGCACCTTATTTTGTTAAATGAATAATGTAATCCGCTATTTAATATTTAACCAGCCTTTGTACCCGTTACCGAGGAGCTTTGCAAGAGCTTCATTCCCAAAAAGTGTTCTGTGGGATTCCCCGTCGTGGCTCAATTCCCCATTCCAGCTCCATGTGGCTGCAATCGAAAGCCAGGATCTATAGCCACCGAGCGGTTCTACAGCGTGTGTCACCTGCTCAAATTCTCAGCGGAGAACAGAAAGCGTAAGATATAGATTCAAGGGAAATTCGGGCATTATACTGATTTGATTTTTATATTTGTAGCATTCCTAAGTTACTCCTACTGCTGGCCCTTCTGAGTGGAAGAAAAAGGTCTTTAAACTTGTTAGTCTCGCATCTGTATTTATAATTTTATTGAGGAAATGGGTTATTAGTTCTAGATTTGTTATTTATTATGAGTTTCATAAATAAAGTTTAAATTATATTACAAAATGCTATTGAAATAGCTATATTTGGATTCTTTTGCAATTTAAGATTATCCAATTAATTTCTTGCAAAAAGAATTGTATACAAGAATTCTGTGGTGTTTATATTAAATATTATTAATCCATAATCCATTTATCCAGTTCAAAATGTCATTTACCTTGTATTACCTATAAGTATAGCCCCAAAACGGGTTCATTTGCACATGTTGTCGACCTCAAATATTTGCTTATTAAATTGATCGGTAAAAATAACTCAAAACTGCAAGAATCAACTGATCAAATAAAAGTTTATCCCCTATAAAAAGCCTCTGATCATTGCTAAACCCAACAGAATCCTATTGAAACCCAGTTGTTCGTGTCCCATCGCAAAATATGTTCCACATCAAAGTGTTCGTCCTGCTGGCCATCGCCATATGCCTGGTTCAGAGTTGTTCCGTCCCGGAACCGGAGCAGGTCAAGAGCGAGTGTGGCAAGTCCCAGTGTTCCGCCTGTGGCAAGCCGGAGGGATCCTGCGGATGCGTCAAGAACTGCGGCTGTGAAGGACGTCCTCGCCGTTCTTGCTGCTCCTGTGGTGGTTGCTCCAAGAACTGAGGCGGAAAACCAGTTGGGACCAACCCAGGATGGAACACTGGCACCTCCAAGGATTCATTGTTTTCATGGAAATTGTTTGCTTTTCCCTTTCATTAAAGTGTTGCTGTTACCTCTCGTCAAACTTTCATCTTTTCTCGCACTTTGTGCGCTCAATTGTGAAGGGAGCGCTACAATGAGCAGACAATCATTTTCATTGCATTGATCACTTTTTTATTCATATCCGTTCACTCGTTGGCAAAGTAATTTCTTTGTTCTTTCCGCCATGCTTTCTTGATTTCCCCAGTTCCAGGTCCGCAAAGCGAAACAAAAGAAAAAGTAATCATATCCGGGGCCCCAGTCCTTCTCCCCACCTCCGATGTATATGTATCTCCCAACGCTTCTTTTGAACATGAATTGCTTTTCTGTCCTCTTTGCCGAGGCTGCCAGTATTCCATTTAATTTCCCGGGTTTTGGATTTTACAGTATAAACCTGGAGGTCAGAGCTAGGAGCCCACCTGGTCGCAGGGCCGCGAACGCAGGAGATGGCCGCCTAATAACCCTAAAAGCCTTATCGAGTCATTTAGTATGAAAACAAGCAATTAAAATGATGAATATGCAATAAACGTGGATTGTGTATGCAAACACACTCAGGCACAACCACTGCCTCCCAAAAATAAAGGACAATTCCTTGCGGCGCATACATTTTATATGCTAATGAGCGGCTCACAAAAACGAAACTGTCGAAATTTTTTGGGGAAATAAAATAAAAGGGAAAAGGCAAAAGGCGAACATACATTTGCCTAATGAAAATAGCGCCATTAAAATGGGAAAACAACTTTAGATACCGAAATTCGAAACACGGCGGGTTTTGGCAATTAAAGGGATACGAATGGAACAAGCTCCTATCAACTCCCCGCTGACTTTGGCGAGGACTACGCATGGGCCATATACTCTCCGTGATCGTCTAGCAAATTAGAGATTAGCACGCATGTGTCGTCCTTTTTGAGTCCTGCAAGGGACCAGTGGAACTCGTGGAACTCCTGGTTCATTGACCGCCAGCGCCGAGGCAATAAAAGTAAACGACTTTGAAAAACTTGGCGGCCAGTTTTATAACTTAACGAATTAGAGCAATTTGGGCAGACGACTATAAAAACGTCCGGAAAACCGCAGAGAGGTATGTTGAAAATATTTTCCAAAAATTTTCAACAGCGCGTGCCGACTCAGGTAAAAACCAGGGGTGTGTTTAATAAGCCGCGACGACGATGAGGCAGGACATTAGAGGTCGGGGAGGATCCATATCAGTGGGAAATTAAATGCATTTCGAGGACTGAACAATCAAGAGGGAATTGGGAATAGCCAGAGAGAGAGATGGACGTGGAGCAGACACACCCAGGCACTAGAAAAAAATATAGTCAATTTCAAACTTAAACTATTAATAATTTTTCATTACTTATAAATTATAATCTGAACCAATCTCCCTCAATTTTACCTTGCTAACTTAATTCTCCGACTATCTTCAAGTCGCATTGAATGAATAAACTATTTTATAAAATATATTTATTACAATTTCCCTAAATATGATTATTTTTCTCCGTGAGTAGGTTGCATCTTGCCTTGCAAACATATTAATTAATACCAGGCCTACTCGCCTGTCAGTTGTCAGTTCATCAGATGCGACTCGGGTCAACTCGGGTCGGGTCAACAACTTAATTATATTGCGCCACTCGGTCCGGGATAATTATGCATGTGTTTTGCATTTGCAAGTCGAATTTATTATTTGTTTCTCGAATTGTTCGACCACTCCGCCCGCGGCTCCGCCCCACTTTAATTTGATAATTGCGATTGCGTGTGCATATGTGCACAGGAATACATACTTAAGTGGAAATGGGAGAATGTCCGGCTCGTTAGTCCGTCTGATGGGTTAATTGGCCTCTAATTTGTTGCAAATTTGCTGTGGGGCTAATATAGTGTCGACAGTGTGTTCGAATTACAATTACACCGGTGACCGCCGCATAATGCGTTAAGATTTAAACGCAATTTAAATTCGATTTGCATTAGCGTTGGAAAAGAGTTTTTTTGGCACACAAGTCTGAGCCCAAAGCTTGCCAAAGCCAAATAAAAGTGCCTGAGTGCCAATTGGCTAAATGAAATTGATTGATGAGACAGCCCGAATGTAGCTAAAACTTTGACAGATTGCTCCGAGCTAGGATGCACAGAAACAACAGGACCCCGCACCCAGATACAGATCCTTATCGGGGGCGAGTGAGTGGTGGCACGAGTCGGGCAAATATTGTGACGGAAAAGGGGTCGTCCCGTCGTCCCGTCGCCCCGAAATGTAAATGCTCGAAATAGCTGTGCGTGCAGCTTATTGACATTAATGTAACAATTGTCAAAGGATTTATTAGCGGCCCGAGGGGATGGGATGCCATGGTGCCAGGGTGCGGCAATTCGGGGCGACTCTAAGTGCTATCAATCATTTGATTGATATTAATGAGCCCGAATTTGCATTATTCCAATGAGGATCACATGTTTTAGTTGTTTCAAGTTTTGACATTTGCCAAATGTTTGCATAAATTTCAGGCGTAATTAAGTTTGCAGAGCACGGATTTCCATTATCATTGCCATTGCCTTGCCCCCTAAAACGGCAAATTCAATTCGGAGCGACGACTGGCAAGGAAATAAATTATACACAAAAAGTCCTCAGAGCCGAAACAGAACGAACAGAAAGCAAAAACTCAAATGTAACAAGAAGATCAACAATAAAGCCACAAGAATACAAATTACCAGGCCACAAAATGCCAGACAGCAAGCCGCACATCCTGGACAAATATGGCTATATATACGCCCTATATATACGCCAGCTCTGCGCTTCCCCCACTTACTTACCCAGCCATATAAATGCACAGTTTGTGATGCATATAAAAAGCGGAAAGCAAATTTGAATTTTTAAATTAGTTTTGTTAACTTTGCCCGTTGTTGTGGCGCTCTGGCAGAGCCTGGAAATGTTTAACGACTCGTAAGGAAATTGCAAAGTAAAATGTCTTCAGGAATTCCACATTTTCCGTATACGTAATAAAAAGCCAAAGGAAAGCGGCAACAAACAGGGCAAAGAAAAACCACAAGATGGCGTTGAGTGGGCGACTGGGTGGTGGTGGTGTTTTGGGGGTTTGGGATGCCAGCCTTGGGGGTGGTTCCTTGGCAGCCTGCTGAAAATGGCGAATTAAATTTGAAATTGCGGTCGGTTGTTAGAGGAAAGAGAGGGCACTGCCGAGCAGGGGCAAGTAAGAGAGATAGAGAGAGAAGGAAAAGGAAAATGTCACAGCAAGTTGGAGGTAAAAGTTGCGTCTGGCATTGCTTTTGTTGTGTAAAATATGGAAAAATGTCTCCTCGCCGGATAATGTGCGCGCCAGGTATGCGACTGCTGCTTATGCATACCAAATGTGTGTGTAGTAGCCCCTCTCCTCGGTGCCACATGAAGCGGCAGCAAGTTTATTTGTTTTGTCAGTCGGGGCACGCAGCTCGGAGACCAGTTGATGGCTCGGAAAATAAGCTCAGGGCTTTGTTGGTCCTTCTCCTTCGCCCCCAAACTCATTTCAAATGCAAAGCAGCACTTTGGAAAAAGAAAAACGAATTAACATCATATTATAGCACTCTATCCTGCGGTAATATCGAATTAAAATTTACGGCATTATGCCAATCAAATCCTGCAAATGCAAAGGCATTGCCTATCATGGCGTATTTACATAATTAAATAATAAAATATAATTGAGCTTATTAAAGCAGCATAGTGATGTATTTTACTTACTTTTTTATATAAATATTACGTTACATAAATTTATAATAATAAAAGGAGATTGAATCCTGTCTCCAAACCTTTTTTTTCAAATCTTTAATTTTTGGATATAACAAAGATTCAACTCCAGTTTTTAATTGGGTAAATATTCAATTACTTCCAATCATTTAATTTAACTGATGAAAAATAATTCAAATCAAAATTATGAATAATATTAAGATCTGAGTAATGATTTCTGATTACTATTTTATTTCTGCTTTCCAATAAAATATCTCTATTCAACTTGTTTCTAATACCAGATATTTGTGATAAATGTAAAGAAATAAAAATTAAATGATGGCCAATCAGTACAAAGAGAAGACCCCCAAGAAGACACCCACCAGGACACACACACATGACTATCACAAAGTCAGAGCAGCCAGCGAAATAATAACACGACAAATCGCAAAAAAAAAGAAAAGAAGACTTTGTGCAATTTATTTTGCCAAGTAAAATTACTTGTCGCCTGGAGGGACGAAACTGACGCATGGGCGGAGG
>VNJV01015536.1:0-13426 GCA_008042635.1 Drosophila nikananu | reverse complement strand
TCTTGACCGAGCCGATAAGTAAAGGGATAGGGCAGAGTTAGAACCGGAATGTTTATATTTAGTATACAGCCTAGATTTTTTACTTTTAAGATGACTCAATTCTTAAGTAAACCAAGGAGGCTTATTTGAGGTTGGCGGATAGTATAACGGAACACATTCAGTAAAGAAAGAATTCATGGCACTGTAAAAAATATCCACGGCTTCTGCCATGCCAGTGCTCATGTATAAATTGGACTAATTAAAATCTGATATAATGTTAATCAGCCGTTCAAAGTCCGTCTTGCGAAAACAAAGAACTTTTTTGGCTGGACTGTCAGATATGCTCAGTAAGTCAGTCCCAACGTCGAGAGTCACATCGAAAGTAGGGTGATAGGGATCTTCGGGAAGCTTCAAAGGCGCCACCCTTGCTAAACTGACTCTTGCCGGATCTGAGACAAAACAGAGATCAAGCAAGCGCTCTAAGGAATTTCGTACATGGTTGACTTGAGACAGCGAAATGTCGAGCAAGCCAGCAATAAAATCGTGATGTGTGGAGGTAAGGAGTGAATTAGTCGAATTATTTGAGGACCAAATAGCCCCTGGGATATTAAAATCACCAAGAGCCACTAAATGATTCTTATCCGAAAGTCGATTGGAAACCATCTGGATAGCGGAAAGATGGTTCCAATAAATAGGAAGTTCCGACTTAGGAGGAATGTAGGAACAGGTAATGAAAATTGCGCTACCATTGACTGATAGCTTCACACACAGGAATTCAACATCGTTGAACATCGTTGAACTCCTCGAAAGTTATTAATTCCGACGCGAGACTGGAGTCAACCGCTATGAGGACACCACCTCCACGCCTGATAGGCCGATCTAGCCGATATATCGTAAACACAGCTGGAAGAACTTCGGAGCTCAGAATCTCCGGATTTAACCAGGTTTCTGTGAACACAATAACCTGGGATGCAAAAGAGAGACTATCAGAATACAGTTTAGGAAGCTTACTACGTAAGCCTCTTGCATTCTGATAGGAGATAGAGAGGGAAGTAATAAGTTTTTTGGAGCGGATGACGTAGAGAGCACAGTGGTCTGGTCGGGCCTGGGAAGACTTATTTCTACAGGCCGCCGTTTCCTTTTCTTAGCTTCGAACTCCTTGACGACAACATATTCGGGCCAGAAATTGGTTGATCATATTGTTTCAAAGAGCTCATTAGGGACATTTATTTTGAATGATGAAATGTCTCTAGCATAAGAAAATTTAAATTTGCCCACCTTTATTTTTATTTTTTTTTTTTTCGGCACTAGTTTTGCCTTGGATATAGGCGATGACATCCTCAGATGTCTGAGCAGGGGAGAGCCGTGAAACAAATATGTAGGTGACTCATTTAATAGCTTGAGGCTATTAAATTGAGTATCCAGCGCCAAGAACATATCTTGAGTTTTACGAAAGCTCAATAATATTTCCTTAAAATGAGGAGCTTTTGCAGCCTGAAGAGCTTCTGCTCTCGGGAGCCCATTTGCGATAGCTGCCTTGAACAGCTTCTTTTCGCGGCTTGTCATTTTGACGAAGGCGACCTCGGAAACCAGCCTCAACCGCTGGAACCGAGAGTCCGCATCCTCCAGATCCAACCCCGTAGAGGTTGAGCAGGATGCTTCGTCTGGCGATGGCAGGGTGACTTCCTTGGAGGACTTGGTGACCCTAGGGGAACCTGAGGGGCCAACACCTCCGTAGACGCGAAGGAGGCAGAAGCCACCCGTCCTGAGACGGATGGTGGCACATCCGGATCCCCGGCAGAACGTCAGCTGCAGTGCCTCGATTGGCCGTGACCGTAGAGGTTGAGGCCTGGGGCGATGCTGTCAGAGTCACATCAAACTCATTTTGTACAGTTGAATCGTTCATAAATGAATCCCACGAGTAGACGGGAAGGGAGGTCACCCGCGGCATAGCCCGTGTACCGCGGGAAGTCCACTATTGAAACTGGAGGAGGACATGTATCCAGAGGCCGCATACTAGCGACCGAGCGCCCCCTCGGCCATGAATCCTTCGGCATATGCTGTTTCACCTTGAATTGGGGAATTTTATAAAGAGTTATCTTCTCTTAGCCCGACTACCATTAGTCAGCACCCTTGGTCGAGACATGACCAACACAGGGGTCTGCTTCCAGCCGCCCTCGCGTGAAGAGTATAGTCGCACTTCCAGCAGTGTGTGCAGATACGGCGCGTACTACCAGCGTAGTTACACGTGATTCCCCTTGCGCACCTGCCGGCTGACGGCCATATATATAACGAATGTATAATATTTATGAATAATATATCCACATTGTTTAGTCTTCTTAAAATATCGCATCAGTCCGCTTCCTCCTTGAGAAACCTTATCGATACTGTTTCGTCGACTTAAGGTTTTCTGATATCAATAGGAGATGATAAAAAATGTCGAATGCAATGTTGATATATTTGGTTTTGAATAGAGCCGACCCAGTGACCAAACAAAAATGGGAGGAACAGCTCAATAATGAAATTTTGCCACTTTGGGCAGCTTTTGAAAAAATGTTAAATCGTCGATATCATCATTTATCAGCTGAAGAATCGACAAAGCCGAAGTAAGACAAATTAGTAAAGAGCAAGCCACATAATCGTAGCTCGTTTTTGTGTTCCTCCTCCAACAGCAAGCCTTAGCAAACTTGTAGCTATTGTATTGCAGCAGATAATTTGCTACAGAATTTGTGCCCGCTTGTGCGTCTCTCTGTAATGCAGAGGTTTGAGTTTGTTAAGTCTGCCTCCCTATGAATCAATTGTCTGCGAAAAGTCAATACTGTCTCGAAATGCAAAGGCAAAAAGTGTCGAGCTTGTCGAGCTCACACCATATTCTTATTCATAGATACATAGAGAACAGTTTAGCGTTGCCACCCCCAAGCTGTGCTGGACTCTGGGTCTCAAACGAATTTTATAACGGAAGAACTGGTGAACAGCTGCACAGTAGGGCCTTAGATACTTTTGCTTTACAAAAATCATAACTCTTGAAATATTTTCATTTTTTTTTTTATTAAAAAAGGTAATTTTAGTACCTTTCGATTAAGTAGTCATACTATATGGTGTGATAAGTAGTAGATTTTATACTCGAAGATTAATGTTTTTTGTTTTTTGCAGTTTTCTCAATATTTTTCCAATTTCCAAAAATATTTTTAGTTTGTTTTCTCTGGAAATGTCGCCCTAGGCCATATGTTGCCTACGGACAACAAAATCCCTTCTACTCCACTTACCCCATCAATGCGTATTAAGGCCCTAGAGTACGTAAATAAAGTTGCGCGTCGTTTTCGATGCTTCCTGTAAAACATCGTCTCAGGTGGCCTTAAATGATATCCTGATGGTGGGGCCGATAATTCAAGAATTTGAATTTGCTAAATTTTCATTCCCTAGAGCTGCTGACGTAATTGAATCCGATTTTTGCGTCGAGAACTGGTGCTGCATGCGTAAAGGAGCTAAATTAGGCCTGAAGTGTCTCAGGTTCTTCAAACAGCAGGTTTTGAATTGACAAAGTAGTTTTCAAACTCACCTGAGTTCACTGCATCTGAGAGCACAATTAAGTCGATACCTATCTCGGATTCAGAGTCAACAAAGGCGTTAGGAATATCGTGGTTGCCTAGGGAAGGTGCCTTCAAGTTCAAAATTGACACTTCTTACATGGGTCTCCGAGCGCCAGGTGACATCGAAGCTGTTTGACCCCCTCGGCTTATTAAGTCTCATTGTGATAAAAGTAAAGATCCTATTGTAGGAACTTTGTCGATTCCGAAGCATTTGGAAACATACCGACCCGATGTCACAGGTGCAGTTACATACCTATGCCAACGCATGAGAGCTTATTGAGCTTGCGTCTATATTCGTAGGAAAACTGCAAAGAGTTTTAAATTATCGTTGTTGACGTCAAGGTCGAAAATAGCAACGCTCAAGACCAAAACGCTCCCAAGGCTTGAGTTATGTGCCGCACACCTTCTCGCAGATCTATCCCTATCGAACGAATTGTATACTGGTCGGATTATGAAGTTATGAAGTTCTCTTCGTTGTCGACTTTCGTTTCAGGGTAGGGAGATTCAAGAAGAAGGTTTGCTACTCCGTGCATGAGATTTTTTTTCTGTTAAATTTGTATTAATTTCAATATTAGTTTTTTTTTCTAAGACGGTTTTCTGCATTCTCTTTTGTGCCTACCCCGCTTCCCGCCGTTTAAGTTCCATTGGTGTTTAGCTGCAGCTAATCGGTTCTAAGCTCTCGCCCTCACTATTTCCTTATCGCTCTCACACTCCCGCTCACCCGCGTTAACGGTTCTCTTTTGTGCACAGTGGTCTAAGGTTTGTTAAAATGTCTTTGTCTGTGTAATTAAAAACTGAAAAAAAAAATGTTTTGGCAGACCAACCAAGTCTCTTTTGCTGGCTTTGCGATGTGGTTGTACACGCTAAGTGTGTCGAATTATCGGGCCGTATTGCGGATGTAATTTCCAGTAAAAATGGATGACATTATTGTTGACTGTCCAGTCGAGAGGTTGAGAAGAAAATTAAATCCTTCATGCGGCAGTCCCGAAACGGATTTAGTGAGCTCACGGACAATTTTCGCAAAGCAAAATCTGTTCACTGCTTCTGAAGTCTGAATCTATTAAACAAGTCGCCAAAGCGCAACAAATCTGTTGCTGGTCGTCAGAAACTGTGCGAATCCCAGCAACCAATCGTCGGGATCACCCCTTTGGCACAGCCACCGACCCCGATACCAAGCCCAATAGTCTTGAGATCGGTATTAGATTCGGTAACCGAATGTACAAGCGTTCAAATTTCCGTTGTGTCCGCTGCGGTGTCCCAAACTCGGATTCCGCAGACGGCCCGGGGCGAAAAAACATGCCGACTACCGGCTGTTGGTAACATAGTGCTACCAAAGACCCTTACAGCTGTTCAACCGTCGAAAACAATATTTGTTTCGCGGCTTGCCCTTGACCTCGCATCGGAAGATGTTCTTGCCTATATTCCAGGCAAACCCAAGCCTAAAATGAAAAAGTGGAAAAGTTTAATTTTTCGTATGCCAGAGACATTTCTTCTTTCAAGATTAGCGTCTACCCGAAATTCTTTGGCACAATTTGCTCTGGTGACTTCTGGCCCGAGCACGTTGTAGTTAAGGACCAGTGGATGTACGCCTCCCTATAAACTAAAAAACTAAACTAACTAACTTCCAACTTTCCTATCAGAATACTAGAGGCTTACGCAGCAAGCTCTCGAAATTGTATTCTGACAGCTTTTCCTTTGCATCCCAGGTAATTGTGTTTTCCAAAACCAGCTTAAAGCCAGAGATCCTTTGCTCTGAGATTTTCCCGGGTAAGTACACGTCTTGTCCAGCGAGGAGGTGGAGTTTTAATTGCCGTTGACTCCTCCCTTATTTCTGAACTGGTTGCCCTTGACGATGTCACTGATATAGAATTTATTTGTGTCAAACTATGCTTTCCAGGTAGTTTTATTTACATAACTTGTTCGTATGTTCCTCCATAGGCTGAAGAGTCTATTTGTTGGAAACACCTTTCGGCAATTCAGGCCGTTTCCAACAGACTTTCAGACCTAGACCAAGTCGTAACAGTTCTTACAGTGCCATGAACTTTTCCTTTTAATCCTGTGTTCCGTTAACCTTGTCCATCCACTTTCCTCTCATTTGGAAGGAATAATTTGTTATTCCTCTCCACAAAAAAGAGGGCAAATCGGATGCCAACAACTATTCCAAAGCTTTTCGAAAAAATCATTACTCCTCAATTGCAGCACCTGTGTAGATCCATTATTTCTCCATGTCAGCATGGATTCTTAAAGCAAAAATCCACAAAATTCCACAAAAACATTCAGACAGACGTTTTCTATACAGATTTCAGTTAAGCAGTTGCCTCTGTTAACAATTCTCTTCTTGTTCGGCAACTCGATCTAATGGGATTTGCGGTTGATCTTCTTAGTTTGATCTCAAGTTATCTGAATGGCAGAACGCAAAAGGTCCTCTTTAAAAACTCTTTATCCAATATTCTCTGGGTTACTTCTGGCGTCCCGCAAGGGAGCCATGGTTCCGCATAAACTTATTAAACCTAAACGGCTCTAAATGCAAGCTTATGACATTCTCCCGTGTCGCTCCCATTCTTGCGACTTACACGCTGAACTGCTGCTCTTTGGAAAAAATTGCTATAGTCGATGATTTGGGTGTCCGCCTGGATCCTAAACTTGACTTTATTGATCATATTTCGTGCATGGTGAATAAAGCCAGAGGTGTGCTTGGTTTCATTAAACGGTGGTCGAGAGAATTCAACGACCCCAATGTTACAAAATCTCTATATATTTATTTAGTTCGTCCTATCTTAGAATATGGATCTTGCGTTTGGAGCCCTCAGTATGGGGTCCACAGTAAACGCATTGAGTCAGTTCAGAAGAACTTTTTACTTTTCGCATTACGTGGTTTGAACTGGGATCTAAACCAGACGTTACCATCGTACTCTAGTAGACTCCTCCTAAATAACTTAGCTTGGCATTACCTTTATTTTTAAACTTATCCACGGTGACGTGGTAAGTGCTGACTTGTTGGGTCAGCTAAATTTTCACGTACGAGTAGAAATACTAGATCCAATATTAGTTTTGCGCCACTGTAGGACATCTTTTGAATTGCATGAACCCTTTAAAGTCTTATCTGCAAATTATAACGGTTTGTAATCCAGCACGCCAGTAGTCACTTCCACTTCGTGTACCTTTCCCATATTTTCAAATTTTCGCGCCCATTAACACCTAACACGAACAGGCACGTGCTTAGTGTCATACGGCCAAATTTGGCAGAAAATCTGGTTTACTTGCCCATCATCTCTGAAGGACAAAGAGGAAAATTGGCCCAAAAATTCTTATTTCTAGCTGGATGAGGAAGTCTTGCGTCAGAAAGCAAGGAAGACTGTGGTCGGACTGACTGCTATTCTGCAAAATTCTGATTTGCTGGATGTCATCGAAGGATTCTCTTTACACCTCAAACTGCTTAGAGTGTTCGCTTATTTGTTCCGCTTTTATAACAAAAATGCAAAGACAAGAGTTTTCGAAGAAACTCTGTCACCGACTGAATACAATGAAGCGTTTCATAATATTATCGAAATAGTAAAAAATCACAAGGATCAAGTAGAAATTGAAAAAGTTCGAAAAGGCTCCAAGGTCAGCCCAAGTCTTCAGAGATTGAACACATTCATTCAAGAGGATACGGGCACTTGGTGCAACTTTTCGTTGTTGCGAGTTGGGGAGCGACTAGCTCCTATATCATACGATGCCGAGATTCCCTTGCTGTTGACGAAACGGTCCCGATTTGTGCATTGCTACGTCCGGCATCTGCACCATTCAAACTTTCATGTCGGCCTTAGAGCACTTCTGAGCATCCTATGACAGCGTATTAGAATCGTAAATGCTCAGGAACTCTGCAGTAAGACAGTTCGATCATGAGTGCGCTGCTTTAAATGCAAGCCTGATTAGGACTGATAAACAAATTATAGGAAATCTACGCGCAGATAGATTCCGTACTCTCCGCCCATTTGCGATATGTGACGTTGATTTTTGTGGCCCTGTCTATACGACATTAAAAATTTGAGGAAGTCCTCCGTTTTGTTTTGCGTCTAAGGCGGTTCACTTAGAGATTGTTTCAGATCTAAGTACTGACTCTTTTTTTTTTTTGGCTTTCCAAAGGTTCATTGGATGTGCGCAGACGGTGCATTGCGACAAAGCGACAACCTTCGTCGGAGCGAGTCGCCACTTCCTGGCTCTTCGCGAGCGGATCGAGGAACAGGCAGTCGCAATTCGCGAATTCGCATCAAAAAGCGGAAGCGAATTTGCGTTCTCACCCTATGGGAGGCAGGTGTCAAAACTGCCAATCACCTACTCCTACGAGCGGTGGGCAGCGCACTCCTCAATCGGGAAGGGCTTGGCACAGTCCACATTGGGATCGAGGCCGTGATGAACTTGCGGCCACTAGGAGCTCTCAGCCCGAACCCAAGCGACAGAGAAGGGCCAACTCCCGGACACCTGCAGACAGGCGGGCCCCTCGTCGCAGCACCAGCACTCCGGACCCCGGACCAGGCTCAGTTGCTTGCGGCGATGGCGGCTGGTCTCGTCAGTCAGGCAAAAGTTCTGGCAGCGATGGTCCCGAGAATATGTCCTGGGCCTTCAGGTTCGGGGCAAGTGGAGAAGGCACCAGAGAACAACCTGCCGCCTCAACAATGGCTCCTGGGACGGAGGCGAGGCACGCAGGAGAGGACGGCATGTTCAGGGTCGTCGACCTTAGGAGAAGCGATGGAGCCATCTTCCGGAGAGCGATCCACAAGCTGGCGCCGCTGCCAATTTGTTGAAGCCGTGGAGGCATTCAACGGTGCCGGTGTTAACTGAGATTATGATTGTTTATTGTTGTCATTTATATATTTAAAAGACAAATTTTGAAGTATGTTAAGCTAGGCCTAAAGAAATATAGAAGTTATGTCGAGAATTGAAATCGTACCAAACAGACGTATTTTTCGTCTCGATCGTTCTCCAAATTAAAATAATTATTCTTGCCACCAAAGTTATTCCGGTTATTTTAATAAAGTAATTAAAAACTTTAACCTCGGTTATTGTAAAGCCTGTTATAGTTGTTATAACCTCCGCGGTTTTGGCCACTTCGGTTATATCCACCTCGGTGTTGTCCACCTCAGTTACATTATTATAATAAAGTACAGCATTTGAATGCTCAGTTGCATCAGTGCAACTGTTTACATATTTGAAATTGTATCGTTCATGTTGTTGAACGTTCCGGACTGCATGATAAGTTTTAACTTATCTATCGAGCAGTTTTTCGTGTGTTACACTGTGTTTGTCTTTTCTTATGGTAGCCCATCATTAATATAGGCTCCATTTAGAGCATTAGTTAATAGCTCCACCTCAAGAACAAGTTTATCTGAGACACAGCCAAAATTGAACGGAAGCTAAAAAGTTGGAGCAACATCGAGCGAACAAGTTAACAAATATTATGATAATGAAAAACGAAAAATAAATCAACTACAAAATTCACAAAATTCCAGCGCAAGCACTCAAATAGTGTGTAGTGTGTAGTGCTCGACTTGCAAGCAGTTTACCTTCGTTCGCCACTTCAGCAGCAAGTAGAGAAAGCTAAAGAAACATCCGCAATGGAGCGCCATGGCATCATTCCTCATCGTCACCGCTCTGACCATCGCCGCAGTCTCCACATAGACCACATAACCCACTTAAGACATCCTCATCCCGGCATCACTGGCCGAGAACATTCGTATGTACAGCAGAAGATAAATAGTCTGTGCGAGGACCAGCACCGGCGCCGCATGAGCCCATAGGCCCAGGACAGAAGACGAACATAACGAGTGGTAACGGGTGGCACAACCGGGCGCGCGAAGCTGGGCCAAGTATAGTGATCCGACAGCGCTTCCAAGAACGCACAGCAAAATAAAATTTTTTTGTTGCCCTGCGTGGCACGCCCAAAACCTGATATACATATATATATGATATCAAGGTCAATTGGTAAAAATAAAAGCGAAAGGCCATTCGTAAATGGCATATTAACTAAGCAAAATTAAAAAACTCAAGAAGACAAAATGGCGTTGGACGTCAAAAATGTAAAAAATAAGATCGAATTAAAATATATGAATTCGAATCTTACGAATATATTATTGTGGGATTGGTTTTGGTTGTTAAAGGTAAATCCCACTGTTTTGTTATTTTATTATGATATTTAATAGTTTTATTACTAAAATATAGTGCTCTGTATAGTTCGGATAATGTAGTTTTAGATATAATATAGATTTGAAAAGAATTTTACACGTTTAATATATTTCGTCGTCGTTTTTTCGTCGTAGTTTTTTGCGTCTTCTCAGCATCGTCTCACGTTTTTAAACTCCTAGTGGTGTGTTCGGCTGAACAGTGATGCCAGACCAATTCCCACATTATTATCAATAATCGTTGCAATTATGTGTGAGTATATTATTTATAAAGCTTATATTAAGCACAATGAATATATCACAAAAAGAGCCTTAAGCCATGCAAACGACCTAGATAAGGTCTAAACGATTATGGTAAAAATATAATATATTATTGTACAAATATATATGTAAAAAAAAAAAACAAAATAAAGATTTAAAAAAATTTGTTGTAGCAAAAAATATTTCTAAAATATTTAAAATTTGTTGTAGCAAAAAATATTTCTAAATTTTTCTATCATTTGAAACATAAAATGTGTTCTTACATATATAAAAAAATAACATAAAAAAAATGGCGCACTTAAAGTGGCTACTGTATACAAATACAGTTTTCTCACATCAAGACTCCAAAAGGAAGGCTTAGAAGGCAGTACGTACTCCGTCATAAAATCAGTAAGCGATCTGAAAATTATTAAGCCACTACCCCCAAAATTTTTACCGCAGGAAAAAAACTGGCCAGCTGACTGCCCAGGACCTCTGGACAGTGTTCACTGCAATTATACGTGCAGTCACTGACATCCTTAAAAGTGCAACAGCACAGAAACTCCCGCTCACTTGCTTTAATAAAGAACTCAGAATAAAGAAAGAGTTGTTTACAAAAAAAAAACTCAAATGTCAGGGATATGTGTAGGTCGACCCTAGAAAATTTTCAGCTTGGATATTAATAGACTGCAAAGTCTATAAAAATCGTAGCATGAAATGGAACGAGTTGTGCAAAGTATTAAACGAAATAAAGCACCGTTGTCACAGAATAGGCCAGTTCAAAAGGCAACTGTGAACAAACACGCAACTGTTTTGGTAGAGTGTTTCAACCAGGCACGCGTTATAATTAAAGAAACAGAGGGAGAGTCTTAGGAAGAAACATTGGTCAGAAGTGTCAGGATTCCTGAACAGGTTTCGAAAATACTGTCCATAAAAGAAAAGTTTAAGTTGGAAATTTTAATTCCAAACATTCTTAATACTCGATTATCACTTGAGACAAACGAAGTCCCTGAGCCAGCTGAACCAGACACCCACGACCCTGAATACAAAGCAGAAGAATCGAATTTTGAGGAACAAGATCTACTCGATCTAACCATTCCTGCAGTATTAACAATACCGCCAACACAGGAAGAAGAATTAGAAGTATTCTGTTTATAAGAGGGGCCACTGTGCCGTCTCGGCGCAAAGAGCTTTCGCTCCCGTCCGCGCTCACCGCTCTTTTGCGCTCGCTCCGCCATCAACCTCCCGCAGCCGCTTGAGCAAAGCTGAGCGGCTCTAGTTTAAGAACCTATTGTTAGTTCTATGCATGAATGCGAATAATAAAGTTGAATTCCCACGACGCCCCCGCTTCTTCTTCTTCATTTGGTTCCCTCTACGGACTTATACTGTTCTGCGACGTGGGAACTCCTACATTCTACCCATCGATTCAACGC
The DNA here is from genome assembly GCA_008042635.1 of Drosophila nikananu. NCBI lineage: Eukaryota > Metazoa > Arthropoda > Insecta > Diptera > Drosophilidae > Drosophila > Drosophila nikananu. The sequence continues at coordinate 2,023 of VNJV01015536.1, read as the reverse complement.
TGCTTATCTTGGAGGACTATATCCCCCCCTACAAAAATTGGTCCTACAGAGCCGGATAGGGATTCTTCCCTTCTGCCAGCAGTTCCCGGCCTTTGGTTCGCCAAGATAAGTACGAATTATTTCATTTGTCTCACTGTCGGTCTTTAGCAGAGCTCCGAACATTCCATTTCGGTCGCACTGCTGTAAGACTATTTTTCGTGTCATTTCTACCTCCGCGAATTTTCCTGACACAACGGCAGTTGAGAATTTTATTCCTCCATTTCGCTTCTTTTTCGCGCCGCCATATTCCTCGCCGTCTTCCTTCCGTACATCAAAGTGCAAACGGCAGCGGCATATGTACATATATATACATATGTGCAGTCATCCATACCTACTGGCACATATATATGTACATAGATTATTATATGTCGGCGCAATTCTAACTCCGCGAATTCGCCAAGTGAAAAGTGAAATTGTGTGGTGAGAAAAGAAAGGCATAGACAATATCGACCAACGAGTGTGCACTGTGCGGGAGTTTCCCTGTTCGCCAGACAGTCTGCCGTTTTTTCGATATTCTTTCTGTTCTCATTCCGGTGTGTGCCATTTTTTTCGCCACATAATTTTACCTTCCTTTTCCAGACACTCAAAATTAATACAGTCCATTTCATCAATGCTCCACTGCGCCCTTACATATGCATGCATGCTCTTATATGTATATTTTCTGCAACCGATTTCAGGAAATACTTCAAATTAAATGAAATAAGCATTACAATACAAAATAAAATTAACCAACAATTATTAAAAACAAGTATCATTGCAAATCCACACGGGCGGGACCGCGATTGCCTTTTGCAAAGTTTTTGATTTTCCGCAGCAGCCGTGTTATTGCTGTTGCTGAATTTGTCGCTGTTGTTATTTCCTTTGCGCACGCACTGCTTTGCCGTCGGCAAGCAGTGAGGCTTTTGCCGAACCAAGCCAAGGTTTCTTAAGTCCACCTTTCCGGCTTCGCGATTATTATTGCGCTGAAGAATAATTCATTTTTTCCGGTTACTAATTTTTTAAATTAGTAATTAATCAACTGATTTTTGGATTACGGCACACAATCGACCCTGTCGCGAGCCTCATTTTTTCTCCTTTGTCAACAACAAAAATATTTGAGATCCCGTCTGAGCCACTCAGTATATATGTATTTACACCGAAATATTTATATTTACAATTTTTTCGTTCCCGACCAAATTTTTCCGGCAAATTTTGCATATTTTCCTGCCAATCCGCATAGGGCAGTATCCGCCCGCAGCAGCAGTCGGCCGGTTTTTTTTCTGACCGAATTTTCTTCTGTGGCGCCTCGAGCAACGCGCCACTTTTGGCAGTTACTCCGTTTGTATTTCGAGGCAAATTATTCCCTGGCAAGTGTTTTTTCTGGATTGTTTGGTTTTTTTCCGCTGTACTAAAGGTTAGGTTAGGTTGGGGCGGTGACGGCCGGCTCTGGGAGAGCCTGACCGTCCACTTGAGCCTGAAGAGGTTCCTTGTGATGCCGCATAGGCTTATGTTCCCCGTCCGCTACAGGTTCTCATGGGCCGATGACAAATCCTAAGTTAGAGAGGACCAACCCGATCCTTGGACGAAACGAGTTATCTGCCTCGGTGATGTCTTGCTTAGCTCGGCGAGATCCGCAAGGGTGGGAGAGCCCAGGTACTGCAGTCTTCTTCTGCTTAGGGCTGGACAGTGGCAGAGTAGGTGAAGAACGGTCTCCTCCTCCTCCTCATCCCTACAGCTTCTACAAAAGTCGTTATGGTGCACCGACAGCCTGGAAGCATGCGTTCCAAGTAGCCAGTGACCAGTAAGAGCCCTAACGGCAAGGGCGCAGCCTTCCCTACTTAGAGACAATAGCTCCTTGGAGCGTTTCGCTGATCGGCGTGGCCAGATCATTCTAGCGTGGCGGCAGGTGATTAGGTTTTCCCATTTCCTGTCCGCAAGGAGATGGAAGTGTTCCCTAAGAAGTAATCTGCGAGTGGCCATGGGCATGTCAACTAGCTCCCTCTCC
>VNJV01015521.1:0-83355 GCA_008042635.1 Drosophila nikananu | reverse complement strand
TGTAATGAGATTTCCATTTACACCGTCGATGTTGAAGGCGGATCCAGGTTCACGATCAATTCTGAAAAGTAATTTATTAATTAAACACAAATAACTTTACTTACCTCATTATAATATTTTACTTTCACGCAACTTAAATTAATACGCAAAACACTTCTGAATGCAGCAACAGTCAACACTAAATGCAAAGAGAATTAGGAGAAGCGAGAGAAAACCGAAGACCGAAAATCCTGGCTCGTGTCAGGGTATGCACGTCCAAAGCAATACCTTTTAAAATTAACCACACAACGCAGAATATCAAATATGAACTTATTGGCATTGTCAAAGTACATTTTTAATACTTGCCAATATACCATTCCACTAAATAAATTAAAATTCATTAAATACTATATTAAATATTAATAAATATTACAAATTATTTTAAAAAGGGTTTTCTGACGTCGACCCAACACAATTTGTTTTCGACAGAGATTTTCTTATTTTACTTCCCACCATTTCCATCCCTTTCTAATATCCGAACTGTCGAAGACCACTGCTCCGAGTCAATTCGAAAACAAAAACAAATATGCAGTCCGAACTTCGCGAGAGATCGGCAGTAGCCGAACGCAGGTCGAATTTTGTTGCGCCTACTTCGCTTCGAACTCCGCCAAACGGACCCCATGTAATTTGTTTTTGTTTTTCGAACAGGCGGCGCGCTGCGGCGTGGAAAAGCCGTGGACGTGGAATTTTGGAACTACAGGGGAGGAATGCCCTGTCCGGGGAATGACGACACATGTTTATCGGCTGGGCAACCCCTAAAGAGCAGTCATGACCTTGACAACACAACGGCAAGAGAACGCTGAGGATACACGGATGTGAAGTCCTCGGATTCCAGCTGCAGATACAGCAACGGATACTTGAAGTGCCTGAAATCCAGTTACTATTTCTTGCTCATTGCGCATGCTTGTGAATATATTTTGTCGGCTCATTTCAAAACAGATTCGAATCGAATCAATCCTCAATACCCATCAATCCGCCCCCCTGTCGGCACCTGCTCCGCCAAGTTGCCTACGTAAGCGCTTTGGATTTATCAACATTTGCAAATACAACAATTTATTTATTTATGATTTTTTCTTTTTCTCACTTTTTGCTAATATGCAAAAATTCACGACGCCGCCAACGTATTTCCGTCCTTCAAATGCCAAAACGCCAAGACTAGCAGAAAAAGAGAAAATAAGAATAATATTCAAAAAGCAAAGAAAAGTAAAGAAGGCGAAACAAGAACGCACACAATTTTTGTGAGAAATTATATTCATGTCTTTCTGTGCTTAGAAATGCACGATTTGGAGAATTTTTTCTCTAATCGTTTGTTTTGGCGACCGTGTATTTATAGCCAGTTTAATTTAATTGGCCCCCGAAAACAAAGCGCATAACGTGACATTAGAACGAAAAACTTTCATTTACTTTTACTTTAACGGCGCCATAAAAATTGTGAAAAATTCAGAATATCATATCTCCCAGATTCATTTGATGGGGGTGAACAATTTAATTATGGTCGTTATGGCTTGCTATCGCACAAGCGGATTGCATAATCATCGAATCGATTCGAGGATTTCCATTTGACTGTCATAAAGCAAATACAAATAGATAATTTTTAACAAAAATGTGCTAACGCAAAAGGCCAATAGAAGAGGCAACTAAAAATATTATGAGCAGATAGATATATAGACGCCGATGTGGGTATATATATTTAGCAGACGTCTACTTGGCTCTACACTGTCTACTGTCTAAAATAAAACACTTGAATGTCGTCTTACGTAGTTGGAGCATTTAAAAATACATTTCTAGCGCAGCGGCACCCAAAACAAAATGGAAAATCGAGGAAAATCAAATTCTATCAGCCAGAAGATGGCAATGCAGAGCAAAGCCAAAAGTCAAAGACAGTGAAAAATAAAAATAAACAACAATTATCGAATGATTCTTAGCCTGCCCTCCCCGATCTTTTCTTGTTTTCTTCGTTTTTGTGTGTAAACAAAAAACGTATGGCCGGGCAATTATTTAACACTTTTTGGCTTCAGCCAAATAGCGCCACAGATTCCGCTATTTATAAAATTTTCATTCGGACTCTGCCGATTTACAAAAATTGCGGAATACATAGCTATATAATTTCATATTGGCTTTGAACTCTTTTTATTTACGATTATCATGCCCCCAAGTGTAATTTCCTCAACGCAATAATCATAAATAATATTCAAAACTAAATTATAATCCAATTTGTGATTTCCAAAAATTTCAAAAAACCTATAAAAGTTATCCCTATCTCACTTGGCAGAAAAATCACGTCCCTAATCGATAACGAACTATTTAAGAGTTGGTTTCGCTCTACAGTTTTTATTTGTTTAATCTACAGTTTGGTTTTGCCCGATTTCAACGCGCCTCAATTGTTGCCATAAATATTTGAGAATCGCAACAGACCCAAAATACGAATCCATAAATCTATATGGGAATATATATGTAGGTATATATAAGTGCTAAACAGTATTCGATTCTGTTTCGTTTCGCTGTGCCAAAAATCAATTTTTGTTTATACAGATTTTACCTATATGTAAGCTTAGGGAACCTTGGCAATCGCCGATCATCAACGCCCCAATAGAAACTAAACTAAATTTTGCCCCCACGATAGACGACTTTTCAAAAATTTCTTCTTCGACTGACGTCAAACAAATCTGGGAATTTCCGCGCTAATGTGAAAATTTTAGAATGTGTATTAGTATAATTTGCGAGAATTTCGTTTTTTTTAGCCAATTACCCATAATACTGCTTACTCATCGGGAGGACGATAAATAGAGCTTCAGATAATAAGGTTCACTACACTTGGAACTTAGTTAAGACTTATATCTTATCTATTTTTAAATTCTGGAGACCGTACCTTAACCTTTAACTCGTAACAAAGCAATCTACTCCCTGCCAAGACGATAAGCCCAACCCGAAATCTATTTCTCAAAAAGTTTTTAGATTAATCAAAAGACCAACGTCAGACCCGTTTGTCTATATGTTTTTGCAATTCTCTATAGTTTATCAACGGTTTTAATGGGAATTTCACGCTTTGTTTGTTTATAGTATGCTTTGGCAATCCCTTTCTTAGTAAAGCAACGAATGAAAGTGTTTACTGACTTGGCTCAAATTGCTATTAAACTTATCGGTAAATGGTAAAGTTTTGCACAGAAGCATAATTTCTTTGTCAAAGCCTTAGCAATTTGGACCCTTCGACGTGTAAAGGGTGACTGAAGTTGTAACTTAAAAACTGTAACTGTAAAAAGAATTAAAATGGAAAAAGATTTAAGATATTTGATAACAATAGTGGTTTTAGTATAAAAAAGTATAAATCATGCAAATATTATAGTGAGAATTATAAAAAAGTAGGGTATCGCTGCTTGTAGGGCATTCAGCAGTCGCCACTTTCACTCTATGGGAGAGTGATCTCCTTTGCTCCCTCTTTCTCGGCAAGAGCGCGTGCACTCGCTCACTCTTTAATCGCCTTAATTTGATTTCCTATAACACTTCACCACGGCTGAGTGGGCAACAACAATAACATTGAGACACGGGTACGTCACAGGCCCCCTTCCTCCCTGCCCCTCTAATAGCAGGCCCATTATGGTTTCAAAGAGAGAGATGGCCATAAAGCGCTTATCAAGCTCTTCTTTTCGCCTGTATTGGTGTCTAAAATATTATCGCAGTGTCCAAGCTGGAGCACGAAGAAGAAGAAGAAGAAGACAAAGACGAGGCGAAGAAGATGAAAAAAACAAGTAGCCTCACATATATAATACGCATACTCGAAAAACCCCTGCAAAAAGCTCAACAAGCTAAACTCGTTTTCAGCCACAAATTATTAAAATTTTTAACTTGATTCATGCTCATGCCAGCCAACTCACAAACACAATCGCCGCCGCCACACATAAACACGAATCAGCAGCAACAACGATATGGCGGCGGGTTTCCTCGTTTCTTATGAATTGACTCAAAGGCAAAAACAACAACAAAAGTCTCACAATTCCACCGACAGTGTTGTCAAGTTGTTTGGCTTAGTCATGTCAGAGAGAAAGAGAGCGAGTGCGATGGAGAGAGAACAGGCTGTGGGGCTTCGTCGCCGCCTCGCCACATGGCAAATCGTGTACTGAAAGAGTGGGAGGGGATGGGGAGCAGAGCGCCTCGCCCGCTCTCACAGCTGCTGGCAACTCTGGTGTTGCCTCTCTCTCTCTCTCAGTAGCGATCAGTGTGTGTGCTATAGCAATTATTATTTTATTATCACTTTTTTCCGTTGCTTCTACGCTTTTAAATGCTTTTGTTGTTATCGCGATGTGCTTTTTGCCTCATTTTTGTCTCGTTTTTCATTTTCGCTGCCTGGTGCTCCCCAGACCTTCCTTAGTCAGCAAAATTTCGCATATTTGTGCGCGGGGGAATGTGATGGGTTTGCTTGTGTGCGTGCGCGTGTTTTACGAACCGTGGATGTCTGTGTGTGGCATACGTAATCAACAATAGGGGGGAAACAACAACAACAAAGTCTGACTGGCTGGCGACAGTCTTTCGTTTCGTTTCATTTCATTTCGCTTCGTACTTCGCGTCACCTGTTGTTGGTGGCTACGTTTTATGTTGTTTTTCTTATTTTCTTTATTTTTATTTTTGCTTGATTTGATCATTTCGCAGTCCGCGGTGCCGCAAAATCAAAAGCAGCAAGAAGATGAAGAAGCAGCGACCCTGTGCTTACTTTTGATTGACAATTGCAACTGTGTGTGAGGAAGGCGAGGCTTTGCGAATAAGACTGTGTGTGGTGCTTGGAAGTGTGAGTGTGTGTGCGGGGGGTGGCGACGACGAAGCTGCCGCAATTATTTGATTATTGTACGTTTTATTTTTTGTATTTTTACTCTTACGCTGCCTGCGCTGACGTCGCTGTTTTTAATACCTAATAAGAGAGGAAATTAAAAGGTATCCCTCAGAGTTTGAAGATATTGCTACGTATGTTTGACGTTACTTGTAGTCCCAAGTAATTCTATATGTTTATAAATCCTTTTGCAAAACAAGGCTCGATTATATCAGGATCTAGAAAGCCTTTCAAGTTGGCATAGAAACTGCTATAAATTCCTTAACCTTTAATTAGACTTAGCAACGAATCAATCTGATCTTGTTTTTTTAATGATTCATGTATTGTCCAAGCGGTTTTGATAGTTGTAAAGCGCCTAAAAGTATGTAGTGATATTGGAAAAGCCGTTTTACCGGGTATTAAGGAGTCGAGTCTCCCCCGCCTCAATCGTTCTTACTTGTTGTTTTTGCACCGCTCGGTCGCTTCTTCGTTTTCTTTTCGCACACACACAGCACATACCGTACTCACACACCGAGCACACACGCTCTGAATGAATTTCGCTGGTCGCCTCGTCTAGTTGCCTTAAATGTTTCAGGCGCGTCGGTTGTCGATAGCTTTTTCGATTCTTCGCTCTTCCAATTGCCCGCGGGCCTTTTTTTTTCTCGCCGTGCATTTTCAATTGTTGCTTTTGCCTGTGATTCGCCAATATCAATACGACAATAACGGCAGTCAATACCCGCGTGCAATGCAAATGAGCGGGACAGACAGATTCAGTGGGATGATGCGTGTGGTCACAATTAAGCTTGGGTACGTCTCTTCCACTTTGTGTTCACTGTTCACCGTTGCTCCTCGTTTGTGATTTTCTACTCTCTTTCGGTGACTTTTATCGGGCTTTCGTTGTTCACTGGAATTTCGGAATCTTTTCCGCGAATTTGACGTATCACTTGTGCACTGCTAATAAATTATAAACAATTGCTAAGTGGGCGAGTGTGCTTTGTGCTTTTTGCAATGGGATGACGTCGTCACGTGGGAATGACGGAATGACGAACGGACAGATGGAACGACCTGACTGCCGGACAGATGTGTGGACTTTGTGGCGCCGTTTTTGTGCCGCACCTCGTTTATTGTAGCTCTCGTTCGTTGTGCCCTCTATAAGCTTGTGTGTGGGTGTTTTTATAATATTCGCTTGTGTTTCTTCTCATTTTAATTTATTTTTTTTTATTAAGTCAGTCATTCAGTCAATCGCGAAATGCACTTGTGACGTAGGCGATAGCGTGTGCCCAATATTTGCGTCAACTTATCAGCCCCAAGCAGACCTTTATACACATGGAAAAAATCAGATTACTTATCTGTATTTAAATGGAATATCAAAATGTTTACAATATTTTCTTTAAAATAAAGAATCAGTAATAAGTATTACCAGTTCTCCCTAGAATTATAAATAATAATGTCAAATTCAAATACAAAAACAAAACATGCCTAATTCATGCCAATGCGGTAGAATTCCTTCTTTTTTTTTTATCACATATCAGTCAGAATTTTCTTAACAAATACTAAAATTTCGATGACAATTTATTTGTAAAACCAAACAATATAAACATTTAATTTTTCCAGTGCACGCACTGCCTGATAATTTGCTATAGCTTTATTTATTGCACTTTGAACAGGGGCAATTGTTTTTCGACGGGCTGGCTCAATAAAAAATGGCATGTAAATGAGAATGCAAATTATTCAGTTTGTGCATATAGAAAAAGCAATCCCCATGTGTTTCACGTTTACTTGATGTTTTCGCGCCTCAAAATGCTGGCAAACCAGCGTAATTAGAACTGAAATCGTTAAGTGAATTTTCGTGATAAGGAAAATGTCATTTAAATATTTACTTCACGCCTGTGCCAAATGGATTTAATTTACGAAAATTGCCAAGTAGTGTAAAAGAATGATGTTAAGACACGTCAGAAGCATTTTTAAGGTACAAAATATATATTTGCACTTTGTTCTCTGTGTACTGAGGGGGTATCTTGGAATAGGAGTCTTCTGGTTTTAATTGCTGCTGGGGTCTTGAAAAGCTCCCCATTCTGATTAGCTTATCTGCAGTATTCTAGCTTGATTTTATTATATTGTTGTGACTGCTGGGTAGCTTTAGTTGCTGTATTATTTAGTTAAAGTTCTTGCTGGTGTATAGCAAGACTTGCTTAATTGCTATTTTGAATTATTAGGAATGCAAAATGACTGATTTTTTTTTTGCTAAATACATACATATATAAGATGAAATAATTTTCAGAAACTCCCTTAAAAGTATGAAAATCATTTAACTTATTTAGCACTTAGGTTAAGATACTTTTATAGAACTAAGTGTTTGTTTAGTCAACATTTGTCTGTTTTTGCTATTCTGTTCCGCTTTTGTTTTTATAAGCAACAAGCAAACCGCTGATCCCTCTCTAAAATTCCATTTAATCGCCTAACTAGTCGTCGCTCCCCAGCACATATTTCAATTGTGGCGCAGTTGGCGCCTTGTAATTGACCTACTCATTCGTTTATTAATAAGTTAAGTACATACACATATTTCCTACACGTGATTATGTAATTAGGATTTGGATCCCCGAGCAGCTAATCGCCAACAGCAGCAACAGTGTCGCCGACGAATGCCACTTAATTGCCCAATAAGCTGACAATCTGACAGCTAAATAAATACATGTATATAGTATATGTATATCGGATAACTGACGTCAACGCGTCTGCAGTCCGGCGAATTCCCAATCAGTTCGCTTACAATGGGGATCGCTTATCGGGGGCTTTGTTTCTGACTCAGGCGCACGATAGTCCCCCACTGATAACCGATAATGATAATGATAATGAATCTGGCAAACACTCACACATCTCCGAAATATACTATACCCGCTATTTGCAGCTGTACGTATGTACGTATACGTAATACGTATATACAGCTTGGCATTATCAATGGAACTTTTAGGCAATTCTTTTTTTATTTTTGCGGTCGCACGGCTCGAAAGCCCTATAACTGCTGATAACGAATTGAGTAAACACTGGGGCGAGACGAGAGTCGCTGCGATCGTATAAAGCCGTATAATGTGTATAATAATAACGCTGAATGCTAAACAGTCGCAGTCGAGTCAATTAACGCGACCCAACTCGGTTGCCAGTGAGTTTTTCAGCCAGCCGCTGGTCGTCTCTGTGTATGTGATTGTGATTTGAGAACTGCCCCGGCTTACTAATCGCACGACAAGCTAGTCATATAATATATACACAAACAGTGAGACTCACAATCTTAGGAGCAGTGATGCATAAAGTTTATATACAAAGATTGTGTTATGGCTATTCTTAAATGTTTAATTCAAGAAATTTAAAGCACTTGGAAATATTGAAGTTAGCTAAAAATCTTGTAAGAGTCAATTTGTTTAATATTCTTTTGAACAATTAATTAGCTATTACTATAGTGTAAGGCTTAGCTTCTTAAAAGACGTTAAAAATTCCCTAAGGGTTCTAACGTTTTTTATTACGAAAAATATATTGTTTTTTCCAGACCTTTAAAAAATTATTAAACATTTTTAACATGAAAAAAAGAAGTTTACCTCAGATACAATAATAAACGCTATCATTCGTAAAACATTATTAGATTTAAATTTTAATCAAGAAATAAGTTTGTAAATTTATTTTAATTGAAATTTAAGGCTTTAGGAAATAAAAAACGGGTCTTCTACTTCAGATTTGATGGAAACAATATTTCCCAATGTCTGAAGGCCACAGTGGCTCTGGCTTTAAAAAAAAAAAATTATAGTATATAAATTAAATTTGTTATTACAATAAAAAATAATAATAATAATAATATTTCCCAATAAGTTTCGATGTTATTTATAGAAAAGTCTTGGTAAAACATTATTAGATTTCTAATTTTTTTTATAAATCATTCAAAAAATAAATGTCTAGATAAGACTTTAGGAATTTATAGAATGCTATAAGCGTTAAAATTCTTAACTGGTTTAATCTTTGGTTAAGTGAAATTAGTTGTAAAATAAAATGTCTGTAGTTTTGCCTCTTGGGACTGCTGAAAAGCATTTCGCATATAAATATTAACTTATTTAATCCTCTGACTTTATATCACTGACACGCACTGTTATCAAACATTCTGAATTCCATGTGTGCAAGCTCTGTGATAAGGTAGCCCCCAACAACAACGGCAACAGCGACAGCAACAGTCATTACACTTCACTTGTCACTTCTCTTGGATTTTCATACCGTTTTCGCTTTATTTTTTTGGTCGCCTGTCGTCGGTCGTCTGGCTCGTTATATTTCTTTTCCTTTTTTTTTTTGGTACATGTGTGTGCAACAGGTGGGGCTTAACCTTAACTAAATTCAATTTGTTGACTTTATTTTTTTTTTGCTGCCGCCGTCGCCGGGGATTCAAAATAGAAAGTTGATAAAAGAAACACACACGAAATATTTCTGCCATTATGCTTTATCGATGCGATGTGTTGACACGTTCACTGTGTCGCGGAAATTGATTTTCAATGGGAATTTGGCGATTCGTGATTCACTTGCGCAGCTCTGCGGGATTGATAGCCATTTCCTCGGGGAAAATGGGCGTTTGGTATCTGTGGAATGCTCAGGCTGACGATAAGATTGAGTCCCCAATTAGAGCTGATAGTATGCTCGAAATAGTCATAAATATAATAAGGGGTTTGAGTTTTTGGGGGAAATGTCATGGGAAATCCAAAGGCCAACAGCAAGTGCATTTCAATTATTCACACCACCAAAGGGAATACACATTAGCCGAGAGTAAATATTTAATTGGAAAGGAAACGCGGCCAAGTTCGTGGCCAGCAGGAATAAACAGTTGCTTCTCTGCGGCCAAAACGGGTTGTAAGCAGTTTGCCTTTAAGCTTAAAAGTGTGCAGAAATATGTGTTTAAGCAGGGAACTCATGGATTTATCAATTAGCATTAGCTCTAAAATTAAATTATGCGGTTAACATTAAATTAATGCAGGGATTTCTTTTCTCTCTCGTTCATTTCCTTAGATGAGCCCGCTGCGAATACGTCACAGGTTAATAAATTTGATAATAATATGGAAAATGCAAGCACCACAACAGCCAAGCATTACAAGACCGCAGGCAAACAGTACAAGACCAATAAGGTGAACAACACACGACGTGCCACAGCAGCAGCAGCGGCGGCAGCAGCAGCAGCAGCCACAGCAGTAACAGCCACAGTCGTCACATCAACAAAGAAGCAAACATATCGGGAAACTGCAACAGTCACCCAGAGAGCAACAAATAAAGCTAACAGACTTGCAGCGGCAGCAGCAGCAGCAGCAGCGGCAGATGCAACAGCAGCAGAAACTGCAGCAGCACCAACGTCAACAGCCTCCAAAGCAGCAGCAGCAGCAGCAACAGATGTTGCTACTAGCAATAGCAAACCCAGTACAAGTACACGAGATAAACTGAGCGAGTTGCCGCTGCCGAGTGTCGACAACAGCAACCACATCATCAGCAACAACAATAATAATAATAATAATAATAATACCAACAACAACAACAACCACCACAGTGATAATAGTATTAGTGAGAATAATTATGAATTTAAGAGTAGTAAAGATAAAGCAAATCTAAGTGATAGCAAAATGACGCTACAACAGATGGCAGCCGTCAACAGCAGCTGCAATAGCAGCAAGGAGCCAGTGGCCATTGCCACAAACAACCATAGCAACACGCCCGCCACCGATGGACCCGCCCTCGGGGATTGCTCTAGCAATATTTCGAGGTATCTTCACAAGAAGTTTAAGCGTCTGGCCAGCACCACCGACGTCGAGAGCGGGAATGCCACGGCGAACGGTGGCCAATTGACCTCCGCTGATGCCGGTATGCGTACCACATCGCTGTCCTCAAATAGCTCATTGTCACCTCCACCGCCGACGGCTATGGTCGCCAATGGTCACCATTTGACCCAACAGCTAGCCCAGCAGCCTCAGCAGCCGGCCGCAGCCATCGCCACCACCACCACACATGAATTCAGTGCCAATTTTGTAAATAGCAATCATGTCAATGCCATTGGTCATGAGGAGAGCAATAGCCACAAAGCGGCGTTGAATGCGAGAACGCGAACGCCGCTGACTAACAGCAGTAGCAGCAGCAGCGGCAGCAACTATGCGGCGAATGCCACCCTGTCGCCGGCAAACTTTGCCCAGCACCAGCAACTGACGCAGCCAACAGCGGGAGGCGCTGGGATCGCAGGCGGAGGCGGGATACCAGGCGCAGGTGGAGGCGGTGGAGCAGCACTAGCAGCAGCAGCAGCCGGCGAGAAAGCCGGACGCTATGTGTGCCCATTCTGCAATCTGATCTGTGCCAAGCCCTCGGTGCTGGAGAAGCATATACGCGCCCATACCAACGAACGGCCATATCCCTGTGACACCTGCGGCATCGCCTTCAAGACCAAGAGCAACCTGTACAAGCACTGTCGCTCCCGGTCGCATGCGGCAAGAGCAAGGGGCTTGGAAGTGCCCGCCGATGCCGACGACGGGTTGTCCGATCAGGATGCTGAGCTGAGCAACAGCAGCTCGGAATTGGTAAGTTTGATGGAAATTGCAAAGCTCTCATCAAACTAATTCCCTTATTTATTATGATTTTTGCAGCCAAGTCGCGCTGGTTCGCCATACGATGAGCCCATGAGTTCGCCCACACCCTCACCTTCCACACTGTCTGCGGCCAAGAGCGCCTACATCCAGCAGCCGCCGCCACTTCCGCAGCATATGCAACAATTGCCGCTGGGCTCGCCGGCTGCTGGCACCTTGCCGCCCACAACGGCGGACAATATCCATTCGGCCACTGCCCAGCATCGTCAGTCCATTGACTACAAGCCATATAAGCCCAAGTTCCATAATGCCTCCTTGTATGCCCCCGGCAGTGGCAAGGAGCAACAGCTGCAGCAGCAGCAACAGATGCAGTTGCAGCAGCATCAGCAGCAGCAACAGCAACAGCAACAGCAACAACAGCAGCAGCACCAGCAACACCAGCAATTGGCCCAGCAGAAGCTATCCATTCAGCTGCCATTGGTACAGCAGCAGCCATCGCTTGCACATCCCACGCTCTCGCCCAGCACACAGATGAAGATGAAGAACCACATCAATTCGCACCAGCTTCAAATCCAGCTGCAGCACCAGTTGCATGCCCAGCAAACCCTCTTGGCCTCCATGCCGCCGGTGCCACCGGCCGGAGTCTATTACCTGGGACAGCCGCCCTACTATAACCAAGATCCAACAGCGGCGGCCATTCATCACAATGCTTTGGTCTTCCAGCAATTGCAACTGCAGCAGATCCACCTGGCGCATCAGCAGCAACAACAGCAACAGCAGCAGCAACACTCTCCTTTGGTAAAGCCCCCGCCCCCAATACAACAGCCACCAAGTCTTCCGCCTCAGCAGGTTAGTTTTTAAATTTATTGTGTCATGGGAATATTGTTTATTAATTTGTTTATTTTGTCTCTGTGAATAGCTGGTGCGAGCCAATAGTCAGGTTTCCAATGTGACACCAGCCCCGGCCACGCCCACGCCGGCTGCCGCCGCCAATCTCAGCACTTTTGCCAGCTCCAGTGGTAGCATGCAAGTGGTAAGTGTTTTTAAAAAACTTCTTTTTTATTAAATTCCATGAATAATAATTTAATCTCCCCCTAGAATGTGGCCAAGGTGCAGGAGCACATTTCCAAGTTGATCTCACAGAACGAGGCTATAGTGGAGAACAAGGAGATTCTGCTGCAGAAGAAGTACCCCAAGCAGCTGAATCGTTCCCGTAGCTTTAACAATGCCAATAGCACGAATCATGCGGCCAATGCGGCGGCGGCATTGCATGCGAACAGCAACAATAGCCACAATCTGAGTGCACAGATGCCGGAGCGAGAGACCAAGGTGAATTTGGCACAGGCCATAGTCCAGAAACAGCAGCAACAGCAGCAGCAGCAGCAGCAGCAGCAGCAACAACAGCAGCAACAACAGCAGCACCAACTTCAGCAGCAACAACAGCAACTGCAGCAGCAATCGGCGCTCGAACAGCAGCACTATATGTATGCACTTCAGCAACAGCAGCAGCAGCAGCAGCAGGAGAGTCAGCAACAGCAACCACAACAACTACTGGAGCCGCCAAATGGTTTAATTAAGCGGAATAGCTACAAGCCAGCATCAATCCCACCGGCACCTGTCAAGCAGCAACAGCAGCAGCAGCTGCCGCCGCCACCCTCACCGCTGCCCATGCAGACGATGCAATATCGCCAGGATCCTGCAACGCCAGTGGCTAAAATGGACCAACCGACCACGGGTGTGCATGTGATGCCTTTGAACCTGTCAGCGAAGCCGAAGCCCGCCGTGATTACAGTACCCGTTAGCTCATTGTCGAACTGTAGTGTGCCGGCGACGCCCTCCACTTCGGCCGGTTCGTCGGGCAGCTCCAAGGCGGCACCACCGGCTGGACAAATTAATAATTCAATCATCAAGAACCTGCTGTTGAATGCACGTGGATTGGCGGTCCCAATTGGCGAGGGCGACGATGCCGTTTACTCGTGCCCGATCTGTGCCAGCGAATTCCGCAGTGCGGACAAGCTGAAGCTGCACAACAGCACCTACTGCCAGGACGCGAGTTCCAGTGCTCCCATGAGTCCAGCCTCGTCGCCCTTCCGCTCTAACTCGATCTCGTTAAGTCTGCCGGAGCTGAAGAGTCACATGGCCAACTCGAAGAATCCGCTATCGCTGGCCAAGTTGGCCTGGTCGCAGCTAAAAACAAAGCGAAGCAGTTTGGTGGCAAGTCGCCTGAATGCAGCTCAGACGCCAGCGAGAACTTCAACTGTGACAGCTCCCACCGCAACTGCTCCTGCCACAACTCTTGCTGCTGCTCCTGCCCCGGCACCGGCACCTGCACCTGCACCGGTTCCTTCGAGCCTAGTTCCCGCGCCACAACTGCCCCTTGAGGGACTCCGCTTTGTGGATGCACCACTGCCATCGCCTGGTCCCCTGCTTGGCAAGACGCCCTTGGTGGACTATGCACAGCAGAATGCGCCACGCAAGGCTCAGGACTCGGTGGTCATTACGAAAATGCACGAAGATCGCCAGTTTGCCAGCTTGGATATCGAGGCTCCGCACGCCAAACGTGTGAAGTCCAGTGATTTGGCTGCATCGGCTTCCTCCTCCTCGCAAGGCTTCTCCTTTCCCTTCACCAACCACAATACCAACAGCCTGCCTGAGCCGCAGCCCGTCAAGGAGGAGCGCCTGCGCAGGTTTACATCCTCAGGGGGAACAATGATTCCCATCTCGGAATGCCCCGACTTGGAGAACAGTCCCAAGATGATACGTACACCGTTGCTATCCGGTGGAAGCTTCCAGGAGGTTTCGGCCAAGGTAAACGATGCAGGATCCAGCAAGGAGCGCAAACGCTTGGCCCTCATCAGTGGAAGTGGACTGCTCGGCGTCAGTTCCGGTCCACAGCACTTTCAGTTTCCGCCCATCAACTCGATAACTGCCTTTAATCCGTTGACATTGCCACCGATGAGCGCTGGAGGCGAAAAGTCCACTCCCGTAACGCCCATTCCCTATGTGCCCGGGATTCCAGGGCCAGGAAGTCTGACTCCGCAGATGCCACTGCTTCCGCCGCCGCCACAGCAGCTGCAGTTGCCGGTTCCTTCGGGCCGTGGACGTAGCCCGAATCGCAAGCAACCCAGTCCGCTCCTAATGGGAGCTGCCGTTGCTGGTGAACTCAAGGCTCTATCACCCTTTGGCGGAGTCCAGAATTTGCCCAGCGAATTCAGTCGCCAGCCACCAACTCCCGCCCAGAGGCAGGCGCTGCAGTGGAACAGCAAGGAGTCGACGCACAAGAAGGCGCCATTCAACTTTCTGCGGATGGCGGATAATGTCAAGGCCACCACAGAACCGGAAGTGCGACACTTTAATCTAGACAATGTGATTGCTGCGAAACAGTCAGAGGCGTCGCCACTGACACCACTCCACGTGGAGACACCCAATGGGAGTGCTGCGGAGGAAGCAAGTCAGAGTACCTCAGCCAAATCAAAGTTCCTGCGACCCACTAGCTTACCCCTGAAGCCGGGAACATTTACGCCAAAGCGTCATCATGGGATTACACCGACGGCCAACACCCTGCCGCTAATCTCGCCAGAGACCCCGCGTCCCTCCAAGTCCTGCGTGCAACTATACC
Organism: Drosophila nikananu; assembly: GCA_008042635.1. Classification (NCBI taxonomy): domain Eukaryota; kingdom Metazoa; phylum Arthropoda; class Insecta; order Diptera; family Drosophilidae; genus Drosophila; species Drosophila nikananu. The sequence continues at coordinate 68,315 of VNJV01015521.1, read as the reverse complement.
TCAACGGCCACGCCTACACCTACTTGGGCCTCAAGTGCAGCACAAAGATGTTCTACTGTACGGTGAACTGTCCGCAGCCCTCGTATGTGGCGGGCATGCACATGCTGTCGATGTATAGCGTGTGGCAGGTGTGCGAGGAGAACCAACCGCATCCCCTGGGATTCAAGCTGAAGAAGGTGATGTCGCTGTACGACTCCCGGCAGAGGATGCTGGGTAATGGCAGTTCCACCGCCATGGCTGGATCGGGAAAACTGAGCTACAATGTGGTCTCCTCACAGCAGACAGTGTGCTCCACATCAACGCTGGCCAGTGCCAGCTCCAGTGCCTTCTATCAGAATCAGCTGAAGACATCGCCCTCAGCAGTCACTGTGTCGGTTTTGAGCGAGGCCAATGTGGCGGCCAAGGCGAACGAGGAGGAGGCGCAGGCCAAGAAGCTGGAGACCAGTCCCTCGGGACAACCTCTAGTGGGTGGCTACGAGTCGCACGAGGATTACACCTACATACGGGGCCGGGGACGTGGCAGATATGTCTGCTCCGAGTGCGGAATCCGCTGCAAGAAGCCCTCGATGCTGAAAAAGCACATTCGCACGCACACGGACGTGAGGCCGTTCACCTGCAGTCACTGCAACTTTAGGTGAGTTAAAGGGATTGATAAATCTCTTTTGTAAGTCATTCTAATGTTTTATTCATTTTCCAGCTTCAAGACCAAGGGAAACCTGACCAAACACATGCAGTCGAAAACGCACTTCAAGAAGTGCATCGAACTGGGCATTAATCCAGGACCCATGCCTGCCGATGGTGAGTTCCTGGATGTGGACATGGACTTTGATCAGCAGTCGTCGACCTCGGCAGGAGGACGCACATCCTCAATGGCGGGAGAGTCTGATTCGGATGACTACAGCGACAATGAATCGGAGAGTAGTGGTAAGTAAAACAGGGATGACGAAATCCTATGGGAATAGACTCAATTACTATCTTTCCACAGACACTGACGAGTCCAAGTCCCGGTTGAAGGAGCACGAGGCAGCCAGGTGCCTGCTGTCGCTATCGATGACGCCGCCCATTCCACAGAGTGTGTCGCCATATCCTCAACTGCTACAGGACACACCTTTGCCAGCTGCTAGTCCCGCGAACAGCATCGGATCCTCGGGCTCTTTGCCCAAGCGTTTGGTGTGCTCATTTACCTCGCCGAAGCCACCGTTTGACTATCAGAAGCAGGAACAGTATTACTCCAATCCCGAGGAGTCTAAGCCTAAGCGCAGCGCGGCCAGCGAGGAGAGCGCTCCCATGGATCTGACTAAGCCGCGTGGCTCCATGTCCGCCGCGGTCTCGCCATCGCCAGTGCCAGTGCAGCCACCTGTGCACGATTTGCCCAAGTCGCAGGCCCAGCAAATGCACGATGTGATCTTCGGCAGCTCCGGCAATGAAAGTGGCTTTATGAAGACCTTGATCTCAGTGTCGGACAAGGTGCGCATCTCCGCCGAAATGGAGGAGCAGGCCAAGCACGAGGCCGAGGGCGAGGATGTTCTGCTGCAGACCTACATCAAGGAGCAGGCGCTGCATCATGCTAAGCGGAAGCAGAGTCAGTTCAGTGGCAGCTATCTAATCAATACCTTGTTCTCCACGACGTCCACGGTGATGAGTAGCAGTAGCAGCAGTAGTGGCAGTGGCAACCTGTTGACCACCAGCAGCCGACCAATTATGACCATTAATGAGGTGCCCAGCATCGAAGTTCATGAGGTAAAAACGCCAGAGGCTGTGGACTTGCCAGCCATACCTCCTGTGGTTGCTCAACCAACTCCAACACCCACCCTCACGCCCACGCCCACACCTACTCCCATTCCTGTGAAGCTAGTCCAGGAAGAAAGCGAAGAGTCGGATCAGGAGAAGCCCATGGTAGAGCCCCATAATGCCAATCTGCCAGCTGCAGTGCAGCAGAAGGATGCCAATGATTTTAGCGGAGTCCTCGGGCATCCGCAGTCCGGAGGAGCCGCCACAGTGGTCACATCAACACCTGCTCCCGTGGCCGTGTCCTCGAACACGAACACGACTCAGCCCACGCAGCGTACCGTGATTGTGGGCGAGGATGGCTTCAAGAACTCCACGCCCAGCAGCAAGAGCAGTGATCTCCAACCGCATGTATCCTATGCCCGAGCAGTGCCAGTTCCAGCTCCCATTGCCAGCGATGTCCGGCCCACCTGCTCCATCTGCGCCAAGACGTTCCAGCGCCAGCATCAGCTAACCCTGCACATGAACATCCACTACATGGAGCGAAAGTTCAAGTGCGAGCCATGCAGCATCTCCTTCCGCACGCAGGGACACCTGCAGAAGCATGAACGTTCCGAGGCGCACAAAAATAAGGTGATGATGACGTCGACATTCGGCGTTCCCACCACCTCCAATCCACGGCCCTTCGAGTGCACCGATTGCAAGATCGCCTTTCGCATCCACGGCCACTTGGCCAAGCATCTGCGCTCGAAGACTCATGTCCAGAAGCTGGAGTGTCTGCAGAAACTGCCCTTCGGCACCTACGCGGAGATCGAACGCGCTGGCATCAGCCTCACAGAGATCGATACCAGTGACTGTGAGAACTCACTGATATCTCTGAAGTTGCTGGCCCAAAAGCTGCTGGAGAAGGATCCCAATAAGCTGAGCGGCTACACCACACCGTCCGGCATGATGCAGCTGGCCCAGGATCCGGCGAATCCTGCCTCGCAGGATAGTGCCTCCGAAGATGGATTCAGTGCCGCGGTGGCCATAGCCTCGGCCATTGCTTCGCTGGACAATGACAGTGCCGGCAATACACCGAAGCGGGCCAGCTCGATGTCCGAAGACGAATCGGTGGCCAATGGCCTGAATCACAACCTGAAGCGTCGTTTGCCCGGCAGTTTCAGCAGCACGGGTGAGGAGAGCGATAACCCAACCGAGGGCAATGGCGGCGAGAAACGTGCTCGTTCCAGCCAGGACCTACCGGTTGCGGTTCCCGTTGCTGCCTCGGCGGCGGCGGCGGCCAGCAACTGACAGTACATGTATATGCTGCAGCCCAGCTGAGGGTATCAGTATCATCCGGCGGTCTACCACCTGGACACCAGCTACAATCGCAGGAGCGAGGGTCGCCCTGACCAAACCACCAGCACCTCCAACGAGCGCATATCAAATGTCTAAGCATATCGCATTTGGGCACAACACACACACACACAACTAACTCTAGAGCTAGCCTATAAGCACCCACCTCTCTGCCGCTAATCGCGGATCGTAATCGAGCGACAGGAGAGCCAGATAAGCGAGTCAGCGAGTCAGCTATTCCAGTGTAAACACTCTGAAGAGGGGAACCACCCAGAGGAAGTTCCCTTCGCTTCGATCTGAGTCTCTTAAGTATTTAGTTTAAGGAATCCCAAGTCAGCTCGGCTTCGGTTCCAACCCGATTATGTATAAGCCAGCCCCCCAACCAACAAGCACATGCAAAAATCTATATATACATATATATTATATACATGTAACCGTAACATGTTTTCGAAAATGCATGTAAATGCAAAAAACTCCTGAAGTGCTGTGAGTCTATCTACAAAATGTGAACAAGAGAGCGAAGAAAGTGTATAATTTATAAGGCCTAGCCCTGAAATGAACCAGAAATGAACTAAAAACTTCAACGAGTGCACTATTGGTTTATCTTCAAGCCCAAATTCAAATCCAAATCCCACATCCTATCTGAACAGAGTTAGGGAGAGCGATAGAAATGTATAATTTATAAGGCCTAGCCCCGAAATGAACCCTAAAGTGAACCGCAAATGAACCCAAAATGAACTCTAAATTTGGTTTATTTTAAAACCCAAATGCAAAACCACATCCTCTGCAAATCACGTAGTTCTTCCTTATTATTTGTTGTTGTTATTACGAACAACCGAATGCGGTGAATAATTAGAATGATGTACGACGTACAATGTACGATATGTATGCGCCCCTAGTTTTGTTTTAATTTTTGAAAACGACGAGACCACGAGACTCTTTTCAATTGTTTTTGTTTTGATTTTGTATTTTTTGGCAGAAGAGAAACGAAATGATTATGAAGAAATATATAGCTAACTGTAAATAATCAATATGTTGTCATATATGCATTAAGCGGTAGGTTAGGTAAAAAAAGTAAAACCCTACACAAAGTTGATAGAGATAAATGAAAATTATTGTACAAAACTGCTACGGCATGAGCCGCAGCAAACGTCTATCTACACATATAGATTTATATCTATATACTATATATATTTGAATGTATATGTATGTGGTTAAACAACACGAAAATGAAGTGATCTATTACATTATTGTAAAATATATCAAAAAACTGAAAAAAAACAACACAAAACAAAAATGAAAGAAAACTTATACAAAAAAATGACAAAAAATAAAGAAATCAATGTGAATATACAAAATATGGTTTATTGAAGTTGTTTTTAGTTCAAAAGCGGGTTTGGAAGTACAGATACTCCTGCAAAGAAATAATTAATTATTTAATTAAATAAAGTACATAAGTAACTGGGAAACTGCTTACCAGTAGAAAGGCCGAGCCCAGTATCAAGGCCCGCTCCTTGGACGTCAGCTTTGCATCGCTAAAGTATATATTTGTCGTGTATTGAGACTTGCTGGCCACCCACTTGTGGTCTATGGAGGCCCTCATATTGCCGCCTGAATTGATCTTGAAGTAGCTTTCCCTGGGCAGGCAGAAGCAGCAGAACCCGGAGTTGGCAGGACCCTCCACACAGAACACGGGCTGTCCGGTGTTTCCATCCTCGATGAAGAACTCCGGCTGTGTGAATGTGGGGGACTGCACCACTCTGCCAAGCACATTGCCAGGCGGTATCCAGATCTCCAGACTCTTGGGCTGGCAACAAAGCGATCCTAGGGCTAACTTTTTGCGGAAAACCAGAGCTTCCTGGTGGGTTTTGTCCAGCAGGTGCATCTGGAAGGGTCGTCCGGCGCCCCAGACAAGTCGATTCTTCTCCGTGGAACTCTCGCTGGCCGCAAAGATGGCATCACCCAAAGGGGAACGCACCACATAGCGATTCTCTGAGGAGACACCTGTGAGGGCTGTGAAAGGAATATATGTACATTTAGAAATAGGTATAAACCAAAGGATAATATTTACCCTCATTCAGCTCAAAGGTCTGCTCAATGTGTACCGAAGGCAGGTCCGCCAGGCATTCGTATCCAGAAAGAGGAATAAACGTTCGGCTCCCGGTCACCGTGGCAATGGGCACTGGCAGGGGTATGCGGGGAGCCTCCGGACGGGGCTGTGAGGTAATGCTGATGTGGGAGTCGTAAACTGAAAGTAATCAGGGAAACAACCCACATAAGGTAAGCAATATTAGCTTGAAAACAAGTATTGTTTCCATAGTTCAAATCTAAATTAATATTATTGTATTTTCTTTCTTTTTCATTTTTATTCAAGAAAATACATTTCAAAGTTTTACTTCTTAAGAAATGGTTCTACACTTAAATGTAATTTCCCCAAAATAAATTTTTTTGTAATTCTTTAATAAATATGTGTAGGAACATGACGACAAATTAGTTTTACCTAACAAATTTCCACGATATATTCATTATTAAGACGGAAACTAAACTAACAAGTACTAGGAAAACTAAACTAGGTATAACTTTCGATTCCATACAATATTCAGTATTTATTTATTTATCTATCATTTAAATAAATGTTATTTCCCTTTATTTGAACATTATCTACTTGTGTAAACTCCAAAGTAAATTAATATGTGGCAACAAATTAATTTTGCTGTAAAAATTTTCTTCGATATCTTTATTGTCAAACAAGGTGTTTGTTCATGATCAAAGTTTGAGGCTTCAATGAAATAGGAAAATTAAAAAGGGTATAATTTTCTGATCCCTCACATTTTTATTACATTTCTTGGAATAAGAAACACAAACTTTCGATCCTGATAAGTTTTTCTTTATGGCTATAGTATGTAAGGTCGGTTCGATTGGTCCCAAACAAAGGCACTTGAAGTGTCCCGGGACCACAACAGAACGCCCAACAGCCGATAAGATATAGCCAACTTGTGGCCATAACACATCGGCGTCGAACTGTGACACACTCTCTCTGCCAATAATATTTAATCCGGTGCAATCGTTATCAGTTGGTAACACAGGTTAGTTGCCATTGTCCGCAGGTGAATCATTTGTGTTTTCTTCTTTTGAGAATCTAAATAATTTCTTTACCTCTGGGTTCTGTGGGACTCGGCTGTTGGGCCACGCGAATCTCACTATCATATTGCAAAGTGCGCACCGCGTCGTTTTGCAACATTTTTCTGTCACTTTTTAAACTCGATTGGAAGCGGGTCTAAATGAAACGGATAGCGGACAAGTGGCAGTGTGGCTGAGTATTTTGCTAGAAAACCTGTAGAGAATAGTCATTATATGGCCACTCTATTTTTGGGTTTTCAAAGTTTTAAAAACAAATTTTAAGTACAGGATATCTCGGAAAGGTAATCTGAAATATACTATTGTGATAATCACATATTCTATTCATAAAGTAGGTTTAGCACTTAAAAGAAGCTTAATTACTTAAACTAAAATATTACAAATGGTTGTTTGTGTTATACAAGTTTTTAGAAATGTTTTGAAGTCTCGAAATTCCGGTAAAGAAAACTGGAATATATTGCTGTGATAACTACTTTCTATCAAATATGTTTCTTGCATTCATAAATTTAGAATTTGTAGGAGCTTAATTTCCTGACCAAAAATCTTAAAGACTATTGTTCATGTTGCAAACTGTTGCAAGTCTATTAGATATATTTATTTTTTGTGTTTATAAATAGATTTAAAATTTGAAGGAGCTAAATAACTTAATAAATTAAAAGTTAAATTTTTAAAAATAATTTCCATAATTTTGGCACTTTGTGGGGCTGCCACCTTTTTCAAAGTCACATTTGTAACGGATTTTCGGCCATGCGGTATATACCAGAACTTTAAGTGAGCAACCAAACGCACTAGCGCGTTCTTACCCCAGGCGTTAGGTCATACCCACCTGCCAGTTATATTTGGCAGACAAAAAAACCATCAAAACAAACCAAAACAAATAAAAGAAAAGGAAGAATTTAAGCTGACTAGAGTTCATTTTGAGTGTAAATTAAAATTGTAAGAAAGTGCCATTGTGTTCGTGGGTCGCAGCTTGCTGAATGAGGTGAAGACGAGCAGCAGCAGGTAAGAGCGTTGGACAGCAGTGCTGGCATTTTGGCCCATTTTCTTGTTTTGGAATCTTTGGGTCAATTTTCGGGTAGTTTTTGCAGGTTGTTTCCAAAAAATGGTTTAGTTCTTAGGGTTGAACGGATTATGGGGCACAGGCGCAGGCGCGGGAGCGGCGTAAACAAATGCTTACGTTCTTCCACATAGTGGGGGATTTTGAGTCTCCGGAGCGCGAATTACGGCAGTGTTCTCTGTGCCATCGGCGGAATCAGCGGAATCGGAGCAATCCGGCGGAATATCTGCGGGAGGAATCGGGGCGATAAGCGGCGGGCCCATCGCCTAGTGCAATAATCAATAAACGTGTGCTGTGCAAACTTCACTTCTAGCCAAAGATAAAACCCAGTTGATTGTGAAATTCCTGCTATAATAAAAATACCTGAAAAGAAAACATAAATTCCCCCGTATTCGACTGAAAACTCCCCCAAAAATCGCTGGAATTTTCCACTTGCATTTTCCACGCATCAACCGACGGACTTTGGGGTTGGTTTTCGCCCAGAAAAATCCATGAAAATAACCGTCAAGTGCGCTACGCTGAAGAGAAAGCGCTAAGAGGAAAGGAGTGTTCATTTCGATATCGGGGGTCAAGAAGCAGCGAGCACGGCATGTCTCTGGAGGATCCCTTTTTCGTAGTCAAGGAGTAGGTGCTAGCTGGGCAGCAACTGCAGTTTTCCTGGCATTTCCTTTGCATTTTCCCCACATGTCTCACCTGTTCTTCCTGCTCTGTTTTCTCTCTTGCAGCGAGGTATTCAAAGCTCTGAACAAAACCCGCGGTCTCTATCTGCGTTGGCGGGAGCTGGGCGAGAGCGGTGGCACGGAGGCTGAATGGACCACCACCGAGCTGCGTAACTCGCTGCGGAGCATCGAGTGGGATCTCGAGGACCTTGAGGACACTATCAATATCCTTTTCGACAAAGCAAAATCATTGAAAAATCAATTCATTACCTGGTACTCAATGTGGCGAACAGAGGATATATTATTAAAGCTTTTCGGACTTTCAATGCCAGCTTAAATCGTTAACTGAGCGTTAAAAGTAATTTTTAATAAGATCATTAAGTATAATATTTGTTGAGACATTTAACATTTATACGACTTATGATAAGATAGGGATAATGGAAATTATAATTATATAATAGAATTATATAATAATTCCTATATTCAATACCTTGAGTACCTGGTATCTAATTTTCCTTAAAAACTGCTTTTCCATGGTTTCCTTAACCGAAAACTAACCCTTTTCTGATCCTTACGCATCGTCGAGAAGAACCCTAGTAAATTTCGAATCGACAACCGTGAACTCTCCAGCCGGCGCCATTTCATCGACAACACGCGCGATGAGGTCAAGCAGATGAAGGATAAGATGAGCCTGAACCGGAGCCGGGACAGAGACATCACCGCACATCAGCCGCTGCTCGACAACGATCGCCACAGCCCCAATCATAATCACAGCTCCATTGCCATTGCCAGCTCGAATACGAACTCGAATTCCAACGAGTATCATCAGCATCCCAGCAACGATCGCGCCTATTTGGTGGAGTGCCCCAGCGGACTCAACGGCAACTCTCTGATCAACAGTGGTAGCCAGGCGGTGGCCAACACAATTGCAGGAACCATGTCGGCGGCAGCAGCGGCCGCTTCCCGCCACAGCGGCACCAAGTACTCCAAGCTGGAGAATGCCCTCGACAGTCCCAGTCACTATGGGCAGTCGCAGCACTCCGGTGGTATGGACAGTCCCAGCCATAGGTATGTGGGCGAAACGGTGTCCATACAGCAGCGCATGATCCAGGGTCAGGACGAGCAGCTGGACATGATCAGCGACTCGATTGGCACCCTCAAGACGGTGTCGCGGCAAATTGGCGTCGAGCTGGACGAGCAGGCGGTGATGCTGGATGATTTCGGAAATGACTTCGAGTCCACGGAGTCTAAGCTGGACACGACCATGAAGAAAGTTGCCAAAGTCTTGCATATGAATAATGGTGAGTGTTTAAGACATGCCAGGTGGTAATTTTCGATTTGGGATTGATAAATAGTCAAGGTTTTTCCTTTGTGACTAAGTTTATATATATATATTTTAAAAAATATTATTTTTATATCCAATCCACAATCGAAATTATCTTTTAAATGTCACAAAACTCTTAAGATTGTCTAACATTTTCTCATAACATCTTTCTCTCCCGCAGATAAACGACAGTGGGCCGCAATTCTCATCCTATCCGGGCTGTTATTGTTTGTGATAATTTTGTTTATTATTTTGTAAATGCTTTCGTTTTCTGTTTCCATATCGGTTATATATATATATATTTAGTGTAAATTAGTTTTATTTATAAACTTGGCTTGGTTTTAAATTCTCGTTCTTGAAAGCAAATCAAATATATATTTTGTAATTAAGCGAATTATCAGCATATATTCAAAGTAAACTCCCTTGCTGTATATACACGACAATGAAATTTTAACCAGGTCTCTCCCTTTAATTATAATGCGTAATTCCAAAGCTATACGAACCGATGATCATGTAAAGTCAATGTAGGCGGGTAATAAAAGATAACTAACTACTTATGTATAACAAGTGCTCCCGAGTTCTGTCATTCCCGATTTTGGCCAAAGGATAACTGCAACTGACCTGTACATACATCGAAGGATATATCTTCATATATATATAAAAAGGACCTACCAATATCAAACGAGTTATTTAACGAAGAGTCTTAGGAAATTCCACTAACCAAAAACTAGCTAAAAACTTGTATGCAGTTGAGTAAATATATAATATAAATGAATCATTTAAAAGAAACAAAAGTGTGAAACTTTCTAAGGGCAGATCAGAGGATAGCTTAAGTGCACAGAGAAAAAATATGTATTCCAAAAAAGATACGAACTGGCGGATGTTGAAAGATGAATGAACGGCAAACTTTATTAATTTGAAGATTTTGTATCTGAATAGTCTGGAAATAATGAGAAAAGAATATATTAATTTACCTAGAAGCTGTTATTAGAGGCTGATTTTATTTAGATTTATGCAGCACTGTCACGAAAAATTGATGAGACCAAAAAATATTACACATATATTTTTATTTTAATATTTTTAGCGGTTTCTGAGGCATCCCAGAGAATTTTCTAAAATAAATTCTATACAATTTATAAGTATTTTGGGGACAATGATATAAACCCAATTAATATGATTAACAAATTAATTTACTTAGCATATAAATAAATACGCGATTTCCAGCTGAGTAGGGTTCCAGTGTCCGAAATATCTTTAAATACAAAACAGATAATATTAAAATTAACAGGGTTTGGTATTTGTGCTCGCCTAATTTGAAAGTCTAGTTCATATTTCCCTGTGCACTTGGGCAAGGAAGGAGGAGGCAAACCTCCTAACTTTTCAAACCACTCGACAACCCACTCGTTTTTACCCCACTCAGCTGTGCAGTGGGCTTTTACTCAGAGCTTTTCGCAAGCTTACAGTCTGCGCAGAGCGGCCAGAGGCGTCACAAAGGGGGTGAATAGAACATAGCACCCCACAGGGACTTCCAACTACGCCCCTGGTCGCAGCATAAGCACACGGGCAGAGCAGCACGTTTCCATGTGATGTTTTTAGTTTTTTGGCTTTCAGTTTTGTTTGCATTTCCACCGTAGTCAGAATTTTCCGCGGAGCTGGAGTTTTTCTTACAGCAAAGAAATACAGCAATAAATATTAAAGAAATATATAAAGTAAAGTAAACATTTCCGCTTGAAATGTTAAATTGTTGAAACGGTTTTCGAAGTTATTTTTGGTGAGTTGAGGCGTGGACGGACAGTGGCAGTGAAAGCATAGGAACACCACCCCAAACCCCCCTAAGTAACATCCCCGAAAATTGAAAAGCAAAAGAAAATTCCATTTCCTCAGAGATGTTTTTATGTATTTTTGTTTGTTGCCGCCTGTCGCCGAAAACCTTGAACATTTTTGGCCAAATATAAAATCAATGCTGCGCTCTCGCTTCCGGCAAAAGAGGGGAGGAGCGGCGCCCACTTCCTTTGATTTGCTGGGGAACTCCAGGTAAAACCAGATAGTCCGGTTGGCTAGATACTCCTCCTGGGTTGGGTGAACGCTTTTTTCCCTCTTTTCCCAAGTTCTCCTCTCCCCTCGCAACTGTGTGGCTATTAATAAATTCATGTAGCCCCAAGCGACCGAAGAACATATTTGTGACTGTGACTTTGCCAGTGACTGGGGGCCTGAGTGTTTTCCTTCGGTGGAAGTGTTGCTCTGGCTGGTTGGGGGAGCTTTTTCGGAGCTCTTATCACAAGTCGGAATTCGTTATCGAAACAGATGACCGGGCAGAACAAGCCGTTACTTTTTTAATCAAAAACATCTTTGTTATTGTGTGAACCGGAATGTGTGGGAGGTGATCAAATTCAAGTGTCTGGAATTGCAGTGCATAGAGCAATCTAATATCTAATGGAGGCACTGAAAAAAAAACAAACAAACTGGGGAAAATGAAATTTTTAAAAGTCACTTTAAGAGAAAAGTTTTAAAATATAAGTGTTTTATTTTAAGTGATGTATTCTAATGGTACCTGGGTTTAAAAAATTTTAACAGCTTTATTTATGTAAAGTTAGGTATATTAATAAACTCTCATTTAAACTTATTCTCAGTTTTTAATTGCCTAAATATTTTATTTTTGCTTAAAACCAAATATTATTTATAATGAAATAAATAAATCAACGACTACAGGCCCAAATCTTATTTAATTCTGTGTTATTTAAAAATCATCTAAGGGCCTACCTATGGTTTGTATTTTTTGTTACTTGAGACTAAATTATAATTATAATTAAACAAACAAATCAACGAGGCCCTCATCTTTAATTTTCCTACATCTTATACAATTGCACAACCTTTGTTTATTAGTAGGTTATACACATCTCGTATATATCGTTTTTAAATAATATGTATTTATGTAGATGTTGTGCATTTCTTTTGAAAGTGAAAGTGTGACGGAAAAGAATATAATATATGTATATTTTGTTTGTAGGTGTCATATGTTAAATTTTTATTAACAATCGATAAAAGTGTATGGCAAAAACGCTAACCATATCATTTAGTAAAATTTGAAATGAAATTTAGCCAAACGAGAAACAACTTGAGAATTATAAGCGCAACTAGTTGTAGCGGAGGTAGAAGAGAAGGACTTAAAGGTAATAGTTGGGAATTTTAAGAATAATTTCAAATAAAAGAAAAAAGGGTAGAAAATAGAAGCTTGGAACTATATACATAGGGAGATCAAACAATATATTGTATATTGGAAAATATATTTAAACCCCCCTTAAAAAGATTTCTCCCAGTGTGTTCTCAATTGCCAACGTCCCACTGAATCTCAAGCTGTCCGCCACTAAATTGACTTACCTTCTGTGCTTACACACCCCTTCTTCTTTTCCAGATCAGATTCAGTTACCCGGAATGAGTGGCACACAACGCAAGAATCTGGATCGTAAGATCGTCGTCATCGGAGCCGGAGCCTCGGGCGTGGCCTGTGCCACCAAGCTCCTGGAACTTGGCTTCCAGAATGTGCTCGTGGTGGAGGCGGAGGATCGCCTGGGCGGTCGCATAAACACCATTCCCTTTGCGGACAATGTCATCGATCTGGGCGCCCAGTGGTGTCACGGGCAGCGGGACAATATTGTCTACGAGCTGACCCGCAAGCAGGAGGAGGAGCTGCTGGAGACCACGGGTCCGGTGTATGAGAACTACCAGTGCGTGCGGTCCAATGGCGATGTGATTCCCGATGAAGTGGCCAGCAGGCTGAAGGCTATTGTTGGTGACTCTCTCGTCACCCGGCAGCTGGAGCTGCGCCACAGCAGTGGCTCCCTGGGCAGCTACCTGACCAACAAGTTCTACGATACTCTCCGGCGACCCGAGAACTCCGACATAGACGCGGAGGTGGCCAGGGAGTTTTTTGAAAATTACCAGAAATTTGAAAACTCCGTAGAGGCCTCGGACTCCCTGGAGCAGGTGTCGGGACGGGGTTACCTGGACTACTGGGAGTGCGAGGGCGACATCCTGCTGAACTGGAAGGACAAGGGCTACGTGGAGCTGCTGAAGCTGCTCATGCGCTCCCGCGAACTGAAGGTGGAGCATGGTGTCCTGGAGCAGCGGCTACTCCTGGGCACTCGGGTGCAGAAAATCAACTGGAATCGAAACGATGGACGTGTAGAGCTGCAGCTGAGCAATTGTGACAGCTGCATTGCCGACCATGTGGTGGTTACTGTTTCCCTGGGCGTTCTTAAGGATCAGCACTGCCGGCTCTTTGAGCCCCAGCTTCCGGTGGAGAAGCAGCGTGCCATCGACGGCCTGGCCTTTGGCACGGTCAACAAGATCTTCGTGGAGTTTCCCCAGGCCTTTTGGCCCGAGGACTGGACGGGCTTCACTCTGCTCTGGCGGGATGAGGACCTGGACGACATCAGGGGTACTTCGCGAGCCTGGTTGGAGGACGTTTTCGGCTTTTACCGCGTTAGCTATCAGCCGCGCATTCTGGCAGGTTGGATCACCAACGAAAATGGCCGGCATATGGAGACCCTGCCCGTGGACGAGGTCCAGGCCGGTGTCATGTACCTATTCCGAAGATTTCTCAAGTGGAAAATCCCCGAGCCCTCGAATTTTCGTACCTCGGCGTGGCACACAAACGAAAACTTCCGGGGATCGTATTCCTATCGGTCCATGGACACCGAGCAGCTGGGCACCGGAGCTCGGGAGCTGGCCTATCCCCTGACCGTGGTGGCCACCACGCCGGAGAGGGAGAAAGAGCCGGATGAGGACGACATGTGGCAGCAGAGCCGCTGCGACAGGCCTATTGTCCAATTTGCCGGCGAGGCGTCCAGCGAGCACTACTACTCCACGGTCCATGGGGCTGTGGAGTCCGGCTGGCGGGAGGCTCGACGTCTAGGCCAGTTCTATGGACTGAGCGTGTCTCGATCCGAGACGAAGTCGCAGCTTTAGCTGTAGAGGGGAGGTGTGGTGTTAGGATATGGCCGACAGCGATACCTGAATTGAGTCCTTGTCTTCGCACACAAAAGAGAAACAACAATCAAGTAAACTGAACAATACATCCTGGATAGACTTCATATGCATAAGCTAACTTTACATACTTTACATATATGTAGGACATAGGTGATGGATTATATATATACTATATATGTAAACTTGCGTGCTGCCCAAATAAAGCTGTGTTTAAGTCTTCTGTAAACTAAAGGAATCTGCAATACATTCAGAAGTCTGAGTTAAGGAAAGTGATGGGAAATCATTCCTTTGCTGCTTGTGTGGTCTGGATCTGCATTAAATCTCATATATAATATACAAAAATTTACCCCTTTCGCATTTAAAATAGGTTTTTATTAATTTCTCACTTGTTTTCAACAATTTTTCACTACGCTTTGATGAAATCGGCCTCCGAATTTAGACATTGCATCCCAATATGCTCTCTAGTTATTCAGTTAGTGAGTGAGTGTATATATACAATTGAGTTACAATACGGTTAGCGTTTGGGTTACGGGGTTACGGGGGGCTTAACTCGGTTTCTTTGATTTCAACAACGTGTAATAAATATATTTATAATTTAGTCCTTTCTTTGAACACAAATAAATTTTGTACAACAAGTTTTAGATATTATTTTTCTGTTTCTGTTTTATAATTTAAACGTTATATCGTAAATGTAATTGTAAGTTAGATGCCGCTGCTGCTGTTTTGAGTTCTAGTTGCCTTTCCTCTGTTTCCTCTGTTTCCTCTATTTATTGTATTCATTTCTTTGTTTTCACTGTTACGCAAAAAGGTACATGTCGTGAAAAGGACTAAGGCCGGGACGGGAGTGCCCAGCAGGACCTTCCTACGGGTAAATAGTGTCGCTTTCTCTCTATCTCTCTCTCTCTCTGTCTCTCTAGCAGATTGCTAAATTCGTATGGCAAAAATACTTTGGTGTTGTTCAACAAATTGCATGAAATGCTCTTCTTTCCTCCTCCCATTTTGGCACCATCCCCCTACTGCACCCACATGGAGGGGGCCCACAGGGGTTCGGTCTCCAGACGCTCCACATTCTGGACCAGCTGCTCGAAGGCATTGACCAGCTCTCCGTTCACGATCTCCACATCAAAGAAGTGGCCATAGAGGAAGTCTATGCGCTCGGCTGACTTTACCATGTCGTCGAACTCCTCGTCGGTGAAGCTCCTGGCATTCGCCTCATCGAAAGTGGACTTGGCCCTGGCCTCCGTACGCGTTGCCTTCAGCACGTCCAGCTCTGGCGGCTTCACGTGGATGAGGAACGGTTTCAGCTGAGCCGTGCGCAGCGTCTTGATGGCCTGATAGTGGGGACTCAGCACACAAACGCAGCCGGCATTCACAATGGACTTGACGCTCTCCGAGGAGGTTCCATACAGATGACCCTTGTACTCGCCATGCTCCACGAACTTGCCGGCCTCGATGTCCGCATCCATTTTCTCGCGCGCCACAAAGATGTACTCACGCCCGGCCACTTCGCCAGTGCGCATTGGTCGTGTGGTGTCTGGGGGGGGGCGAAGTGAATATTATTACTTACAATAGTTTTACATTCAAGAAAAATCTCTTACACGGCACTGGACTGCGGAACTTCTCGGGATCCCTGGCTATAAGCCGGCGGCGCAGCTCATTGCGTCCCACGCCGGGAGCTCCTATCAAGACCACAGGCCGAAAGACGCCTGGCCGGGGATACAACTTGGCCACCTCCTCGTACGTGGCAATCTGCTCCCGATCAAAGTCATCGTTCTCTGTCAAATCGTACATTATCTTTTTAGTCTTGGGCTGCCGGCAGGAGGAGCTGCTGCTGCTGGCGGGCAGGCGCGGTGAGCCGGGTGGGGTGGTGCAGAGTGAGGCGCATGATCCGGCTGGGCGATGTACGATGTGGGTTTCGGCATAGGTTAATGAAGTTTGGCCAATTTGGTGGTTGTTAATTAATTGATGATTAGTGGGTTTGACATGAAATTAGAGGGAGACTTTTAGTAATGGTAGCAGGGGTCAAGGGACAACCCATGGAACAGCAGGCAAAGGCGGATGCTTACGCTTCGAGTCCAGGTCGGTGCCATCCTTCTGGGAACGGTCGTGTAGGATGCGTCGCTCTTGGAGTGCACGGCTGGGTATAAGGCCGGCTCTCGCCGAGCGTTCGTGCTCTTTGCGGGCCTGCCACCAGTAGGCATCGTCCTGGGCCACAATGTGCAGGACATCGCCGCGCTCGAAGGCCAAACCAGCCTCCTTGCAGGGTATGTAGGGGTCCACATCGGGATTGTAGTCAAAGTGGGCACGCACTCGCACCTTGGACTCGCGCTGGGCACCCTTGGTGTCCGCTGGCACCAGCTTGAAGGTGATGGTTCCCTCGGAGTTTTGCTGCAGGAGAACATACAGAATGAGGTTTAAGCTGGAGAAGATTGACTCTCTTTTTGGTTCACTAACCAGTATGGTGAGCACATCGCCCGGCGTCTTGCCCTCCACGTTGATGTTGTTCACCTCGATGACCTCGTCGCCGACGTGTATCAATCCAGAGCGGTCAGCAGCGCCGCCGTGCATAATTCTGGCGATGATTATCTTGCCCGTCTCCTCGTCCGTTTTAATGGTGGCGCCCTAAAAGTAGGCAAAACTGTCACTAGAAAGTCAACAGGGCAGAGCGAAGATGTATGTCTGTGTGGTGTTTGTTGTGTGTGTGCTGTGTGTGTAGTGCGGTTTCCGATGTCTGGCCATGTGTGTGTATCCGATGGATGTGTCGGAACGACAACAACAACAGAAATGGGGACAAACAAAATGTATCTCAAAATGTATTTCAAAATGTATCTCTATGTGTGCTTGAGCCCAGCATCCTTGCTGTGCTTGTGTTTGGGGTTTCTGTATGGACATTTCGTTACTTACAACAATTGGCTCCGCACTCTGTGCTCCCGTCTGTTTTAATTTATTTTATTTTTTGCATTTTTTTTTGTTTTTAATTTATGGTTTGTTATGGACGAATTTGAGAAATTGATTTCGATTTTATTCGATTTTTTTCGACAAAAGCAAAATTTACAAAATTGATTAGCATTGGGAAGAGTTGATGGCGATTACGGAAGTAGAACGAGTATGAATGGAGGCGCAGAGAGGAGCAGTTGACAGATGACAGTCAGGGGGGAGACGGAAATGAGAGTGGAAAGTGAAAAGCGAGAGACAGCACAGAACAGCGATCACGGCGATGACAGATGGGCATGGAGAATGGCATGAAGAAGGATAAGGGGCTATCCAGCTAAGGGGACACTCACCAGAGGCTCGTTGCTCTTCACCAGCTGCACTATCTTGATGGTCTCCTCGTCCTCGTCCATTTCGACTGGAGCCTCCGGCAGATGCGGGTAAAAGTCCTTCTGGGCAATGGCATCGTGAGCGAATAGCAAGTGCTGAAAACAGGTATAAATATTTACTTAAAATTCCTGCTCAATTTCTCCCCACATTCCCACCTGCACATGCGAGTCTTGCAGCAGATGGAAGGCCTCCTTGCAGTCCTCATTCAGGTGACAGCGTTGGGACAGCTGCTCCAGCACCTCGTACAGCACCTGGGCGGAGGTGGACAGCACGGGAGCCAGCCTGTCGTCCCGGCCCACCTTCGCCACCTTGGTGTGGACATTGACCAGGGCATTCAGCTCCTTGGACTCCAGCAGGGCCTTCAGAAAGTCAATCTCCTGGTCATTGGACAGGTTGTCCGACTCCTTCAGAGTGGTGATCAGTTTCGAAAGAGCTGCAAGCGTATGGGGTTAATCCATCATCTTGGACAGTTTACCCAGCTCGGAGTGCGTCACTCACCTGGATCCCAGTTGATGTCCGATGCCATAACTGCTGCTAGCATGTCACACAACAACCGACGACGAGTCACTGTCCTTGGTTATCCTTTGCCGCTGTGTGTTCCTGTAATCGAGTTAACAAAATCGATACGAGACTTTAACCAAACAGCCGGAACCGAAGGCGGAGGCGAGTGACTTGGTAAATTTGCGCATAAACATGTCAACAGGGGGGGAGCAGGGCCAAGCCGGGCCGAATGCCAACTGCCGAATGATAATTCCAACGACCCAAGGCTGCCATCGCCCCCAAAAAAACCATAAACCATACCACCCACTCCCACAGCGACTTCTTTTTGCGTCACTCGCCACAAAGGACACCCGCGACCTAAGCTGGCAGCGCTATGCGGGGAGCCAGGAAAATTACCGAAACAGTGCCACTTCATTAACTCAAATTAACATTTTTGGCAAATAATATCAATAGTGGTATGCCATAAAAATATTGTTCGATTTTTATTGAAAAGGAAATAAATTGTTTTAGGATTTATTAAGGCTGAAACGCTAAGTTTGTCCTTATCCAAATTAGTTTTATATTATAATTCGAACTATAGAAGGAACCTTAAATAAATAGTACACATTTTGGTTCCCTATTTGAATATTTTTAAGGCAGTTTAACCTTATTTTGGAATAAAATTAGTTCAATATAATAATATAATTCAAAATTTATAAGTTTTTAAACTGAGAGCTACTGAAAAATAGTATATTAAATGATTAAAAAACTTCATTCTCAATCATATGACATTTGCTTACAAAAGTTTTGAATAATCAAGCAAATTACTCCATCCAAGAAGGTTTTTAGATAATAGAAAGGTTTTAGAAAAGAAAAATAATTTTTAACTTTTATTATATGGGTAACTCTCTGATGTCGAACGCGACATTCGTACACATTCGAACTTGCAAAAAACATGTACCAAGAATTTATGTAATTTTTACAAAATATGAAACTTAAAGCTCTTGGTTAGCACTATATATGGTGCCAATATCGTTTTTGGGCAAAGGTTCGTTTTCGAGATATTCACAAAAATTTGAGGTATTCGCACGCGACACAGATAGAAGTTACTTCTTTGAAATCCAGTTTAAGCCCCGATTTCAGCGAAACGTGATGGACGATTTTAATGCAAATAATTTTACAGTGTAATGCATTGATTTCTATTCTATTTCTAGTTTCTATTCGAATATTTAAAAATTTGTTTTAGAATATGATAAAGACTTTCAAATTCTATCCATTGGAATATTTTCTAATGTTTCTATGTTAAAAATATTTATATTAAAGCATATTTTGTGTGTAACGTATGCGTATTTCCCTTGTTGATTGAAATTTTCCGGTAATGGAAACTGGAACAGGCCCGATAATTTATAATTTTAAATCAATAAAGTCAAATGGTTAATGTGTAAGTTAGAATAGATAATCTACATCTTATCAAAATTTTACAATTGAATTCTCTAAATAACCCCCCAGTTTTGTGATCTTTAGACTTCAGAGATGTATCACGAGGCTCCACTGTTTGTTTCCCTGTAACCATAACAACGGTTAGCGCCTCATTGAACTTGTTCCGCCGGAGTCGGGTGTCGTGGCGACGACGACGTTAGGTCTAAAGAGGTCCCGCCGCCGGAGCGCCAATGCAATTAGCTGACATTAGGCCGGGGCCAAGTAGGTTGCCCGCTGTTGTTAGATGTTGGCTTCTAGCCAGGGGGTAAGTTGATTAGAGGAGGCGGCTGAATTTATGGGCTCTTTCCGTTGTCCACTGGCCCGGAATGTTGGCGCCGCGCTGTTGCAATCTGCAGTCCATTAACTGCTCAGTGACTGCGCTTCCTGTTGCTAGAGGCGGGAGTCCCCGTGCTCTGGCCCAGGAGCCAGATTCCGAGGGGTCACTAGCACACGTTGCATGACCGGAACTCATTAGTGTCAGCTTGGGGGCGGTGCTGGTAGGCGGTGACTAGTGTCACCTGAGCGGACGCTTTGGAGTCCGAGAATAGCGTCTCAAGTGGGGTATGCTCCGCATGTCCTTCAACTTGCCCACTTGGGGTCTCCAGGCTTTGCATCTGTTAATGGGACTACCTCTCACACCCATACGCAGAGTAACCCCTGGCCGAATCTTGGCTAACGACCTTGAACTACATACTCGTGTGTACACAGCCGCACAACAAAAAACTGTTTCCAGGGCGAGTTGCAGCTACGTCAGTGCGTGGGATGCGAGGGTTGCAAGCAAATTTCAAGGGTATGCCAAGGGGGTGATGGGGCAAGTGCAACCACAGAAGAACAGGCTTCATTCGAACCACCACCAAAATGAAATTATGTATAGCATATAAGCAATTTGAGTTGAGGGAAGTAATGCCCTTTGAAGGTTTTATATAAAACAATTTTTATGTTTGCAAATTCATTTCTTTTTTAAATAAGTAAAACGTATATAACTCTGTACCTTTTTAAGGGTCTTAATAAACATTTTATGAGGGTATTCTAATTTACAAACTTTTAGGGCTTGCAATAAAAACGCAATGATTGTATGATTTCCCAAAAAAGGTCAAAATTATGTATTTTATCTTTAAAGTACAAATTGGAAGTACCAATTATTTTTTGATATATTATAAGATTTATATTGTTATTTTGGTAATGTTTATATACAACTTTTTCCTTGTACTTTATAAAACAAATTAAAGACTTCTTCAAATTAAAAAATTAACAACATTTAACCTAATATTTCGTGGGTTAAATGTAGTTAGTATTGCATACTTTTAGACACCTATTCAGTAGGTTCCGGATTCGACAGATTCTTTGATTAAATTCCCTTAAATTTTGGGTAGATTCAAAAATAAGTTATACTGTAGTTTCATGGCTATTTTGTGGCAAAGCATTTGTTGCATTTGTAACTATTACTGCTGCCAATCAACCAAATGACAAGCAGAAGCCAAGAAGTCGAGTAAAGCCAAGAAGCCTGGGCGCAATTAGACTAATTGCGCTTTCGAAAGCCGAGACATGCCAAGAGGTCTGGCGAAAAGTGAAATAATGACGTTGCCCAGGGCATTTTGGTGGATGGGGATTTAAGACAGCCACTGTGGCAAGTAGATAAGGCAGGTACAATGTCTCGAAAACCCCTAAATCACCCTGCTTTCTAGGGGGGTTATTGAAAACTTAAAGTAATTGCACTCTGCATACTTTAAATTAGAGACCTGGTCACACCAAATCAGCGGGTGGTAAAGAGAAAGCGAGGAGAGCTTAAAGAGAAAAGAGAGCAAGCTGACCGAGGGAGAGCACCCTGGGAGAGAGAGAGAGAGAGAGTAAGACCGACCACAGTTGGAACTTTTCCCCTGAGAATTTGATTCACAACAAAAAAATCTGGCCCCGAAAAAGAGGAAGAAAACATTCAAAAGGAGGTTATCACCTGAAGTTTTTCCTCTGGGCAGTCGGGCAATACAATAATAATAATTTCACTCTTCTGGGCACAGCGTTGTTTTATTTATAAACGGATTTCCACTTCACTCACTCACACACAGGCACAAAAACACGGCATGTCTGTTGGCTATTTTCGTTATTTTTCGCTATTTTCGCTTATTTTGCCTGATTTGATTTTGTTTGCTATTTTTAGGGCAGCCAGACGGCGTACCGTTGACCGTTAACCGTTATTCGTTTGCTTCCGTGTCCTTTAAGGACCTTCCACATGTCCGCCAAAAAGGAGCTGCTAATCAGTGGAGCACGCGCCAGCGGGAATCCCAGAACGGCGGAGAACAGCAGGAAAAGCGACTGCACACGACGGAAAATGAAAAACTTTTGATTTGAGAAATTCATTTGGATTCCGAGCAGAATTCAACGTCCATGTTGCAGTAGTTCTCCCATTGCCAAGAGCGCCACTCATCCGCTCTTAAGTTCTCTCTTAGCCTATTGGAACTTTACAGATACTTAACATAAGCCAACTAACGGTGATTTTGTTAGTGAAACCTGTTGAAACTGATAATCCGTGTGATATTTTAAAATTAAGAGAATTTTAAATTTTTATTTATTATGTATTTCCCGGCAAAGCATTTTTCAGCTATACCCCAAAATTTAATAAAAAAGAGATGGAAGCATATTTAAAAAAAGGGTTTTAGTTTAATAAATTGGTTTTAGTTTCTTACGTATTTGTAGAATATATTAGACCAGTATTAATAACTTTTTTTTTAATTTGAATTTTTTTTTTTATTTTTAAACCCCTACAGGGTTTTACACTTTTAGTCAGAACTTAAAAATCCTTAAAACAGATATATATATTAACTTATTCAGTAAACCTTTTCCTCATTTTATAAAGGTAACCCCTTATTTTTTATTTAAATGTTATATTTAAAAGTTCACTTATTAAGTGCTAATTGGAAACTGTTCAATACGAAGAGAGGCCAAACTGAGACTAAGAGAAATTAAAGAGAGAGGACCCATCTGGTTGGGAAGGAAATGAATGGGACAAAGCAAACGGTTCTTTCACCACCATAGAGAGTGGGAGAGAGAGAGACAGAGCTGTTTGCTTGGGGTGAAAACTGCGCGTGTCAGCAAAAAATCCAGAGCGGAAGGAATACAGGGTGTTTACGCCTCAAGGGGTTGAATTTGCCGTTATATTATAATTATATTACAATAAATTTAATAATTTCTAAGAGGATTTGGTAATATTTTAGTACATGTATTTTATTTATCTTAATATTTGAACTACATAATTCTCTAATATTTAACCTAGCAGAGCTCCACCGCCTAGGCCCGCTCCACCAGCAGCTCCGAATCCCGCGAAGCCTCCGCCGATCTTCTTGTCGTAACGGGCACGGAATCCACCGCCCAGGCCTCTGGCTCTCACCCGATAGCTCTCCTTGTAGCGCCCGAAGCCGGCTCCAGCTCCCACGCCGCCGCCAATGAAGCCGCCGCCGCCACCAGCGAGTCCCAGAGCTTGGGGCTGCTGCTGGATGATGGGCACTTGTTGGACAACGGGGATTTGCTGGACCACTGGCACTTGCTGGATAACTGGGACCTGCTGGACTCCACCAATTCCGCCCAGTCCTCCAATGGCACCCACTCCTCCTATAGCGCCCACTCCTCCTATGGCTCCAACTGCTCCTCCTCCTCCTCCCAGGGAATGAGCTCCAGTACTCCAAATGCAGAGACCGAGGAACACCAAAAATTTCACCTGAAGATCGCACCACATCTTCGCTGTAATGCCAAAGACGTTTTGAGTTACCTTTGCCGAAGTCACCTGGTTTTTAATGCCCTAAACAGCGACCTTCAGCGTCCAATGACCAACAACTGACGATCACTATGACGATGACGATGATGAGGTGTGAACCACTAGCCACTGGGTAAAACCACCAGAGAGCCCCAAATAGAACCGCCAACAGAGATGGGGCTTTTTACCCGGGCGCCCCATTTGTAAATTGGTAGAGCAAACAGTGGCCACTAATTAATTTGCATAAATAAGCAGTTGGGAGTGGGGCAGACCAAACAGTTTCCAGCATCATGTTGTGGCAGTCGGTCTACCTGCTCGTCGTGGCGTCCGCCGTGGCCAGTTCAACCCCGATCCTCGCCAGCGGCGATCAGGAGGAGAGCACCAGCATACGCAAGCCCCGGCACATTGGAGGCTTTGGAGGAGGCGGTATCATCGGAGGTGGCATCATAGGAGGTGGAGCTGTAGCTGCTGCCCCGGCGCCCATCATAGCAGCACCCGTGCCCGTGGTGTCCACGGTTCCTGTGATCACTACTGTGCCGGTGGTTTCCAGCATTTCCACCGTGCAGACAATACCCAGCTATGGCTATGGTTATGGTGGTGGCTACCCGAGTTATGGTTATCCCGCAGCTGGTGGACTAGGAGGACTGGGTGGCCTTGGAGGCATCGCAGGCGGCGGTGGCTTCGTGGGAGGTGCTGTGGGTTTTGCCAAATTCAAAGGCGGCTTCCTTGGCTAAATATGTATATGTATCTGTATCTGTAGCTGTGTATCTCGAGACTCTAGTGTAAACAATGAATAAACAAAAGTGCTGCGACGAGATCGAGTTTGGTTTCGCCGAGTGTTTGGAATCAACAGATTCGATGAGCTTGCATATTTGTATTTCAACTGGTTATACATACATACATTCATATTTCTGGAAGAGTCTCGCACGAGCTTGTGTTTGTCATAGCATTATGTATAGTATATAAACAAGAATACAACCAGCCAAGCTATATATCTGCCGAATATCGCGCGAGGCGAAGCGGATGGGGCTCTTTGAGTGGTAAACAACGGGCCATCGAGCGATTACAGTGGGTCAAGTTGTCTAACAGCCAGTGCAATTGGATACTTGTTACTAGATACTGGGTAATCCATTATGGAATTCGAAAGCGTTGAAATTTGTATTTAAAAAAAATGAACAGAAACCGAAAACCTGGGCTTCTCCCGTCAAGGTTAAGGCTTTGACATTGATTCATTTGGTGATTATCTGTGGATCTGTGTATGTTGAAAATATGATTGAGAATTGGCACACTTATTGGAGATGGCGGAAAATATTGATATAAAGATACTGTAGAGTTTTTTGACGAAGAATATCGATATTTTATCCTTACAATATATGCGCAATATTTGATATTATTTTTCATTTATCGAATATGTGCAAAAAATGTATGTCAATTTTATCATTGCTGGCAAAAATATATATAACTAGTAAAAATAATTAAGTATTTAAGATGTTTGAAATATATATAGAAAAAACAAGTAAGAAAGCTACAGTCGTTCGTGAACGACTGTTATATACCATGTACCAAAATATATCGCCGCTTTTGCCGATTGCGACTTTTGCCTATTAGAGAAATGTAAACAAACTCGCACTTTGCAAAACCACCACCATCTCATGCACTTGCGTGTGCAAGACAGAGACAGAGATAACCCCTCCTCTCTTTTTTGCGCACGGGAGTAAGTTTCTTGCGCTCATCAGTTTTGTTGTTGTTTTTTGGGATGCACCTGTTGCTAGCTGCCAAATAGATAGCACACTGATAAGTAAATAACTTTTGTGTTTTTCACCCGATCTTTACCAAATTTTCGGTATTGATACATGTTCTACATATGCATGCCTATGCACAAAAAGAAAGATATATGGTAATAGTTGCGGCTGCAAAACGTTTTTATTGATTTGCGGGGGAGTGGGAGGGAAATTTTTAAATCTGAAACAAACTTGATCTGCGTGCAAAACATTCCGACCTACATACCGAATTTGGTGACTCTAGCTCTTATAGTTGCTGAGATCTAGGCGTTTATTGATTTATTGATTTTATTGATTTGCGGGGGAGTGGGAGGGAAATTTTTAAATCTGAAACAAACTTGATCTGCTTACAAAACATTCCGACCTACATACCGAATTTGGTGACTCTAGCTCTTATAGTTGCTGAGATCTAGGCGTTTATTGATTTATTGATTTTATTGATTTGCGGGGGAGTGGGAGGGAAATTTTTAAATCTGAAACAAACTTGATCTGCTTACAAAACATTCCGACCTACATACCGAATTTGGTGACTCTAGCTCTTATAGTTGCTGAGATCTAGGCGTTGACACAGACAGACAGACGGACAGACAGACATGGCTAGATCGACTCGGCTGTTGATGCTGATCAAGAATATATATACTTTATGGGGTCGGAAATGCTTCCTTCTGCCTGTTACATACATTTGCACGAAATTAATATACCTTTGTACCTACGGTACATGGTATAAAAAGACAATAAAATAAATGAAATGTTATCCATAATATCGATACTTTAACGATAAATTCGATATATTATTATATTAAACTAAAATATTTGCAATATGATATTTAGCCCGTTTGCTTTCTTTATAATATGATTATTATATAATATAATTTACGGAAATACATATATAATATGTTTTATTATTATAATATAATTTTCAACTGAGTCTAGCCAAAAAGGGAGGGTACTTCCACTGAATATTCTAGATTTTCAGTATTCAATACTGATGAGAAAGAGGGTACTTCCTTGTAAAACAGTTTCTGTAAATGTTCTGAACTGTTAACTAAATTTAGCAATAATATTTAAGAGGCCCAGAATAATATTTAATTTATTTAAAAAACTCGTTATTTGGTTGTACTTAATTGAGGATTAAATCATTATATTTTACTGGAGCATATCGATTGTTTATAAGATTTGAAATAGGCACAATTTATAAAGCACCATTACATTTCTTATATGTATTTCAAGCAGACGATCTTTGTCTTATTTTTTTTTTAAATATTTATATTCCGTCTGACATATTTCTGTTACACACCCTTTAGAAGTAATCAAGAAATCTCTTAAGATTTGGAATACCCTCGCGATCCAATTACACCCTCTAGATCTGCCGGCCCAGATATTGTCCCACTGTTGCCTCACACTTCCGCGTCGTATTTCATTTCATCCGAACATTAAGATTGGGTCAACCTAATGTATTTTTGTGTGTTTGCCTCTTTTTTCTTGGGTTTTTTCACGCTAATAATTATTCTCGGCGGCTTGGCTGGGCTTGGAAATTGAAATAAGACGAAAAATGTTAAAAAAAGAGACATTCAATGGCAATCAAGCGATGCCAATGAACCTCCTTTGTTTCTGACTTGGGGCGATGATGGTTCTTGGCAAATGTTTGGCTATAAATTAAAGCCCAGGTGGGGGCAAAGTTTTAGTATTTGGCGAACTCTGAGTTGGAATACGACAGCGAAATGGATTACAAGCGGCTATTCTTCTTGTTCAGCCTGGCCATGGCTCTGCTCCTGTGCAATCTTGTGGGAGCTGCGGAGCAGGAATCGGAGGTAAAGGCAGAAGTTGAGGCTGAGTCCGAGGTTCCTCAGCTCTTGCAGGCGGGAGAAACGGCCCAGAATGAGTCCGGCGATGAGAGTGTGAGGAAAGTGCGTCAGTACTTTGGACCACCACCCTTTGGGCCACCACCACCACCCTTCTTTGGCCCACCGCCACCGCCTTACTACGGCGGCGGCGGCTTCTATGGTGGCGGTGGCTTCGGCAGAACCCGTGTCATCACCCGCACCCGCTACCGTGGACGTGGAGGTTACTATGGCGGCGGCTTCTATGGTTAAGAGTCATGCGGAAGATGATGAATCAATGCCCATTTTGTGATACTTCTTTGTGCTGGCCCATTGGGTGCAATAAAATTTATTTACATGTTATGCAAGTCGAATCAAGCATTTGTTTATGACATGAAATTGATCATATTTTAAGGTTTATTGTGAGGGAAAGCTCTTGGAGGTGTTTATAAGGTTGACTGAGCGACTGGGATTCAAAGAAATGTTTCGCCTGCTGCTGTTGTGGGGCATTGTGGTGCTGGCCACAGCTCTAGATGAGCGGGAGTTTGATCCACAGGTGGCACCGCCTTTGAAAATGGGTAAGGAGTAAATACTATAATAAATAAGTTCCTATTTCCTCTTCCTGTAATATATATTACATATCTCATCCCCTTTTAGTTCCCAAGCCCCTTCAACTTTGGCGAAGTTTTGCCAGTCAGGTTCGTCTGGTCTTCGGCCGCTTTCAGGCCAAGCCAGTGACTGCTCCTCCTCCTGCTGCCACTGTAAAGACCAGAATGGGATCTACCAGCACCACCTCAGAGCCACAATTGCAGTTCTATGGAGCTCTGAATCCCATTTATCAAACAGGCCACTTTTAACGTTACTTAATTAGAATTTTATTAGATAATTCTTAGACTATAGTTGGGAGATTTACACTGCTTAACGGAATTTCTTGTTGAAGAGGCTCTTGAAGCTGCCAAAGCCGCCGCCGAAGCCATGTCCACCGAAGCCACCGCCAAAGCCGTGTCCGAGACCGCCAAAGCCTCCCTTCAGGCCGCCGAGTCCTCCTAGGCCTCCAAACTTGCCACCGAGACCGCCAAAGCCACCCAGTCCTCGTGTAACGCGGTCACCCGCCAGCTCATCCACCTGAGGCTGATCCAGTTCCGCCTCCAGTTCCAGCAGGGAAAGGGGCTCGGCATTGTCCAGATCCACCGGCAAAGCCAGACTGCAGGAGATGGCCACGAAGGCAAGACTCAAAGCGAGGAAGAACTTCATGATGTGACTTGACGGGGGAACTTCTCTTGAAGGGACTTGACTGGACTGTTAGCTGATTGATGGCTGCTAGCTGGATTGGTACTTAATGGCAAGTGCCATGTCATCTTGGCTTATATACTTCTGCTCTGGGTCTTGGGCTCGTGCGGAGAGTTGCTAATTCGGAGTGTCAACAGCAAAAGGGGACCCAGCAACGGCTGCGATCTTGTCTTGGCCAAATATACTCGTACTTTCATTCATCCAAAATTTGTTAGACTTTTGGGATGGGTTTGCAAACGGCTGGGTTTGCTCAGGTCTTTAGCTTGGGCCTAACGATAGGTTACATCATGTTTGTACCGCCGATTACCAAGTTTCTGTGGCGCCGCCACCAACTTGGTCTTGAAATCGGCGTTGACCTTAAACGGTGTTTGTACCAGATCTGAAACCATAACTAGGCAGAGAGAGAACTCAGCCTCCTGCTAATCGGGGCGAGACAGGACGCGCGACTTGTCTTTCAAAATAAAACGAGCTGGTTTGTGTCTTAAGTCTTTTGTTTATTATGCTAATTACTAGAAATAAAGATTTGCTTGGCACCTAATGGTTATAGTTACGGCCTCCAGCGAGAGTATTTCTCACGTGAGGCAAGTTTCTGTCGCCTTCGCGAGAACCTTTTGTAGTATTTGCCAGCTGGAGCCAGGGGCTTCTCGTACCACATCTGGGCGGCAGTCTGACGATGGCGATGCTTGCTTCTTGGCCTGATGACCTCAGGGAGGACATTGTAGCGTGTCTTGCGAACCTGATCCTGGACAAAAGACCTCGACCAGGCAACTGGATCCAGGCTGGGATCGTAGTCGGCGGCATTCCACCAGGGTCGGGCCTGGGACAGCTCCACAAGGAAAAACAGCAGACAGAAGGTTATTCCCACCAGTGTGTGACTTATCGCAGAGTAGTTCATGGTCCTATTGCTCACCCAAGACTGCTGCACTTTGACCTCGCAACCTGGGTTCTTATACCCGGGCCCTCTATCGCCCAGCTGAACACACACACCATTATCGGATTAACCCACGG
Source organism: Drosophila nikananu (assembly GCA_008042635.1). Classification (NCBI taxonomy): domain Eukaryota; kingdom Metazoa; phylum Arthropoda; class Insecta; order Diptera; family Drosophilidae; genus Drosophila; species Drosophila nikananu. The sequence continues at coordinate 39,158 of VNJV01015521.1, read as the reverse complement.
CGACAGAACTACCTGGCCACAGACCTATCAATGGGCCAGGTACACGAACAGGTAAGTGCGCCTCACTGAGGATCGTAAATCAGAGTATGAGACAGTGGGAAATGCTCACTCAAAACATATTTATCTCCAGGGAGGAATTGTTGGAAGGGAAAAAATGTCAAAGGCGCAGCGGGCGCGAATCGGCGTGTTCATTTCACTTTCGAAAATGGCCTCGTTTCTAGCTGTAGAGAGAGTGGAAGTGGAGGAGGAGGAGGAACCTTGCACTTGACACCTGCTGCTCAATTGGCGCATGGAAAGAGGCAACGTCTCTCCAGGTGATGGACGTGCGAGGGACAAACCCGTTCTGCATTTCTCCTACTTTCCACTGGCGGACAAGTCTAGACAGCTCATCTAGAAGTGGCACAGTGGCACCTGGCATAAAAGCAGCCACTGCCTTGGAGTTGCCTCCAGTTCTGGCCAAGATGGGCAACAAGCTGCTGTGGCTGCTGCTGCTGCTGCTCATCTCCCTGGCATCTGCTGGCCTGCACCGGACCAACAGCCCCAATTGGCGATCACGAGTGGCAAGTCATCCTAAGCTCCATGGCAAAGGGGACTACCAGATCCTCTCCAGACGCAGCCCACCGGAGAGACACCCCTGGAAACCTCCATACAACCGCAGAGGCTAAGGAAATCAATATCCCACATTGATTTTCTGTTTAAATGTTCGTTTATTTGGCTAAATAAATAAAATAAATTAGCTTATTGTGTAAAAAAAAGAGGGTGCAAGGTCCCCCTTAGAATCCCGGAGCATAGGCCTGCATGTTCATGCGCTCCAGGAAGCCACCGGGTGGCGGATACACTCCCTGCATGTTCACCTGCACGGGCAGGGGCTGGGGAGCCGGATACAGTCCCGAGCTGGCTCCTCCTCCCAGGCCCTGGGCATTGACCATGTTGACAATGCTGTTCAGGTTCTGGAAGTTGTCCACCGAAGGCTGCGGCACAAAGCCGTTGGGCAGCTGGGGATTGGGATACATCAGGGAGTTGCCGCCATAGATGGGCTGCGGCACGGGATAGCCGCCTCCAAAGCCGCCATAGCCAGCTGCAAAGGGATTAAAGCCTCCTGCTGCTCCTGCCAGATTGGGATCCGGATACGAGGGATAGTTGTTGGCGATGTTCGTCTGCAGGCCGGGAATGCCATTAAGGCCAGTAGGGGGGAGTCCTGGAGCTAGACCCGGATAGATAAGACCCGGATAGTTGGGATACCGCACCAGCTGGCCTCCAACGGCACTCAGGGCCATCTGGTTCATGGGCATGGGCATGGCCATGCCCATAGGCTGAGTGGCTGGCGTCACATTGGCCACCATCTTGACATCCGCATCCGTGGTGGCGGCTGCCTTCAGCTGTCGCTCCTTGCGCACATGCTGATCCTGGTCCAGGGGCTGGGCCTGCACCGCTCCCAGCAGGATGAGGGAGAGCAGCAGGAGGGCCTTCTGCACAACGAACTTGGTCATTTTGGTAGCGATCTTCGGTGGCGACTGTTTGCTTCCGGCTCGCCGGTATCCCCTTTTATGCCGAGGCCGATGGTGAAAACTTTCTTTTGCAATTATCCGCCTCGGCTCGCTTTGGTTTTTCGATTTTCGTTTAAAGTGATGCCTTTTTTTTTATGATTTTATGGCCGTGCAAAAGTCGAACACTGCGGCCCACTGAGCGCCCAGTCTTCGGTTTTGTAATCTCTTTATAAACAATTCACACTTTTAGCCTAATGCCCAAGGCAAATAAGGTGCGAAATGTCTCAGCAGCCGGCGGATGCGAGAGCGGAGATCGAAAATCGGAGTTTGCCTTGCAGAAAATCGGTGTCGACTCACCGCTGGATATACTATATATAGCCTATAAGCCCTATACCTGCACTTTATGGCCAGGCGGGGGCGTCGGCGTCTCTGTTTGTAACTCTGAAGAGGAAGCTGAGAAGAGGGGCTGAGAAACCACTGTTTTATGCCAAGCCTAAAGGTAGACTATAAAGGTAAAGGGAAAGAATGAAAAGGTCTGAAAACTAAGATTACATTATTTGATTTATTTATGGTTTATATTTTGAGAGTTTTATACAAGTTCTGCAATCAACTTCGTTATCTCAAAAAAGGCCTTGATAGAAACTTAAACTGCCTGGCCAGAGAATTAACCTCTCAGAGATATTGTAATTACTCCAACAAGAAACCAACCATTACTCTTGGAAATATGAATAAAACTCCCTTATTTCATCAGATTTTTATTTCTAATCATAATTTTCATTATCAAGTAGATACATTTTAAAGCATAGCGATCACAATTTGAACTAGTTAACTTAGCATTTGAGGATTCCCTGTCGGTCACTGGAAAATCGATGGAGTTTAACGACTACGAGGCACTGCGGCTGGAACTAAGAGTAAGGTAAGGCCTAGGGACTAACTAAACTAATTGTAATCCTAACAGCCCGGATTTAAAGCTAAAACCCCCCCTAAGATTAGGCGTCCGCCCCAGGATTTTGTGCCTTGAGTGGTTGCAGGGGCTGCAATTTCACTGTTTTATAGCCACGATCCCGCCGGAACCACAGCCAGTTGTCACCGTTGAAGTAGTCCTCGATGTGGTCCAGACTGCGGCCCTTGGTCTCCGGCTGGAACAGGCACATGAATATGGTGAGCAGGAAACTGGAGATGCCGAAGACCAGGAACACGCCGCGCATCTTGAGGAAAGCTTGGAGGGCGGGGAAAGCCTTGGCGAAGATAAACAGCGCCACGTTCATCGATGCGAACACTCCGCCGGCGGTTCTCCCCCGAATTCTGGCCGGGAATAGTTCGCCAATCATGATGCCGGGCATCACCATCAAAGCTGTATTGAATACTATGTAGCCCAGGAGGCAGCAACCAGCCACCAAAACGTCATACGACATCTTGGGCTCTCCCACGCGGGCATACATGTAGCCACTCAGGGCCAGGCAGAAGGCGCCCGAGCCAATGCCAGATATCATCATTATCCTGCGCCGGCGGACGAAGATCAGAATAGCACAGAAGACCATGCAGCAGATGACTCTCACGGCAGCCGTCCAAATCGCCGCCTGCTTGGTATCGAAGTCCGCTCCAAACTCCGAGACAATATCGATGGCGTAGAAGATCACGATGAAGGTGCCGGAGAACATCTGCAGCAGGGAGAAGGCAATCACAATGACCAGAGGCTTGAGGGCCACCCTTTGGCAGCACAGCTGGAAGATGTTCTCATTGGTCTTGGTGGTGGCTCGCTCCCTGGACAGACGCTGCTTCATCTCGTTGGCCTCCTTCTGGGCACTGATCTCGCTGCCCCGCAAGAAGGTCAGAGCCTGAACAGCACGCTTTTCATAGCCATTCCGAAGCAGCCAGGCCGGGGTTTCTGGGATGCAGTAGATGGAAACGATGGCCAGCAGGGGTAGGATGTTGGCACACCAGGCCACACTGCGCCAGTACATCATGGAGCCAAGGGAGTAGACCAGCAGGATGCCGCAGGAGTAGGCCACGTAGGGAGCTCCGATTAGAAGGCTCCGCAAGTTTGGCTCAGCGGTTTCAGCAATGTAGACCTTGGGGAGGACAGGGAGATGGGTTTAGAAGATTCTAGTAGAGAGTAATGGCTTTGAATCCCTAAAGAAACCCACCCACGACCCTCATAAGAGGCTCACTTAGGGTCACTGTGACACAACCGTCTCAATTAGAAACTAGAAACCCAATCTAAATAAAACTAAGATGACCAACTTAGCCTCCTAACCCAAATCTGCTCCAGTACTAGGCCTTGACTTCTCCTCCAAAAGGGGAACTCATAACCCACAAGAGGAACAACAATTTCATCTAGTTGAGGGTCACACACGCATAAATATATTAATTATAATGTAAGAGCTCTCATCTCAATCAAGAACTGTGTGGCTGTCCCAACTACTGTGACAAATATAACAAATGGAATTACTTTCTGATATGAGTTCACCCTGAACCCAGTGCGAACTTTCGCCAGCAAAACAATCTGATCTAGTTGGGGGTCACCTCCCGCACAGCATCAACATCTTAATCTCTGGGAACTCTTGGATGCTAATCATAAAATCGTAAATCATGGCAGGCGGCAGTCGGGCAAACCATTAATGAAAACGAAACGCGCCGGGGAACACGCGCAACAAGTCGACGCCCATTCACCCAGCCGGAGGCAACCCCAAGCCCACAGCCCCAACGCAATTCCATCCCCCTCCATTATAGACTAAGGTCAAGAATCCGGAACTACTATGCGGATAATGTGTGCGGAAAGCTTTTGCTAATGCAAATGATGCGCTGGCCATTTAAAGTCCGGCGATGACGCCGACAACGATTTACGCTGTGTGTCGTCCGGCTATCGCTATCACTTTGGCCGCAAGATAAGTCACGGACATATCCATAAGATAAATAATAAACAGAAATAAGCAGGGCAGCGCCGCCGGCTTAGCGTAGACACAATGGAAGCGACCAGAAGAGCCGGAACAATGGGTGAACGTCAAGTGGCCAATTGTCCACCTGTCAGCGCTGCTCTTTTTTTATTTTTTGCCCGGACAGGAGTTCAAGGCTCCGTCCGATTACGGTTAATGGGTCACTCGGACGGACTGTCACGTTGTACGGTTCCGGGTTTTGCGCCTCTGTTCTGTGTGAACGAACCACAGGCCAATGGCCATGAATTGCCCAACCGAGACGCTGCTAGTCCACTCACCTGGCCAGGTCCACCCAAAATTCCAGTGGCAAAGCCGCAGAGGAAGCGTGCGAATATCACCATCTTGATGCTCTTGGCCACGGCCAAAGTGCTCCAGCCCAAGAAGAGGGGAAGTACCGAGACCAGCAGGGTTTTACGCCTGCCCAGATAGTCAGCCAGAGGACCGGAGATCAGCGATCCAAAGGGAGTAGCCAAGCTGTGGACACTTGCTGAGAGGGATTTGAAAATTTTAAAGTGTGCTTGGGTGCTTAGAGACAGAATAAGAATAACCTACCAATCCAGGAGCCCGTTTCCACATCAATGGGTATCTCGGTGCTATTGCCGTCCATCAGCTGAGGCAGCAGGACGGCTGAGAAGCCAATGGGCATGCCACAGCCAGCGGAGAGCAGCAGAACGGCACAAGTGGCCAGAATCTGGAACATATAAAGGATAAGGTTTGACTGTGTTTATGTGTATAAATGATATTTTGATCAGGATATAATTTTTCTTTTAGAAGAATCATGCTGTTTGAGCTAAAACCCCTGAATTTCAGGCTCCTAATCATTCTAATCAAATAATCTTTGCTGTGGCAGCATTAATGTTTAACTGGTTTCCTCGAACTTACAAAAAACAAAATGTAAAGAAGAAGCGAAGCATAATTTTCACCAAAATTATGTCTGATTCCTGACATCAGCAATTTTTCCCCAGTGCATGTACTCGTGTGTATAATTAAATCTATCCATAAAGGCGTCAATGTTGCCGCATCTGCCAAGCAATTGCCTTTAATTGAAGTTGCAATATTGCATCACGGGTGACTTTATTTACATTTGTCCACTGATGATAGTGGCAAACGATCTGCGATCGCCGCCCATTGATTGCCCCCCCCAGTTCACTCGGGGAGTGTGACGCCAACAGCCTGAAATTGAATGACATTCCGTGCCATTCGCTCAGGCATTTCATTCGATTCAATTCACGAGCCACCACTGCCGTCACATGGCCGCCACATGTAGGGTCCCAGAGAACAGAAGTGCTCCCATAATCATGCCGCGAAGAAAGTTCAATTGCGTATCTTATCATTTTGTCCTTCACGGAATATTTAGTATCTGTCAGGCACGCATGTCTTGGCCAAGCCCCAGAGATGTTCGACAAGCGAGTGACAAGATTATAAACCGAAATTTGAAAGTGTGGCCAAGGTGGTTACTTGAAGAAACCAGTTATATCTTTCAAACTCACTTGGTTTATCATGCCCCTTCTGTTGGCCACATCGTAGTCCTGCTCATCGATGGTCGAGAGTTTCCTGGAGTTGTGATGGTTGCCCAGTTTGCATTGAAACTCCGCTCCTGGCACCACATGATAGGACATTTTGTGGGGCACAAATTTGAGATATTCCTCATCTCTGCAAAAGAATAAACAAAGTGTTAACTAAAACGGAAACATGTACAAAAGAATGTGTATAAAGCAAGTAATAAATTAATTTAGTTAACTTAGCTAATGAGACGTTATAAACGCTATAAGAAAACGATTTCCTTCCCCTTGATAAGATAGCCGCCAACATAAACGGAATGCCCTCTAGAGCTGCGAAATGTTAAATACTTTTGTTTAAATCAAAATATTCCATTATTACCCAGCTTTATTTATTGACAAGGTATGCCAGTATATATTTTCCGCCTAATGGGCCCTGATAATTGGCAATTATTGGCAATTTCATGGCCACTTGGCAATACTGCTGGGCTTTTGTGCCATAATTGCAGCGGCTTTCACACGCCACTCGAATCGATCCTATGGCCAGGTCACTATTCGCTTTTTGCTGCACTTTAATCCCAGCCAATTTTGTGTTGACTCATTCCAGCAAAAGCAAAGCTTCGGAAGTGATAAGAACACGCGGGAGAGCTGCTCAGCTGTCTACGTCACTGTTTTTTCGAAAAACCAGCTGTGCTTGTTTCAGTTTGTTTTGGTGATAAGAAAAACAGCGAAGAAAAAAATAACAACAAATGCTCAGCGTTTCGCTCTCTCGCTCTGGCTTTGCCGAGCTTTTGTTTCGCTTGTGTTTCAACTGCTTAAATAATGTTAATGTTTTTGTTTTAACGCCTGGCAAGGTCGGTTTGGCGTCACGTTGACTGAACCCACGGCAAACTTTCTTTAAAACAAATCAGCTGGTTGCCGAAATTTGCCCGAAATAGGCCTCAAATATTCGCCACTTCCCCTTTGCTGTGTCATTGATCTAAAAAACTGCAAACCTTGGGACATCTAAAACTCACTCACAGCTTTGGCACCGCCATATGTGGATATGGGTTTATCGTGATCCGCCTGTCAAAACACCGGACAACTTTATTTGTTACCAAAATGTAGCAAACAATGGACATATAAACAATACAGAAGTCAGTTGGCATTATCGCCCTGAGAAATCGTCTGCGATTTGTGATTAAGGAAGTGCAAAAGATTAAACCTGAGAGCGGTTCAATGTACCACAGCAAACAGGTTTCCATTGTCTGAATTTGATTCGGAGAAATTGCCACAACGATTAACGAGATCATAAGGATTCATTAGCTCGTAGAGCCCCCAACTTTCCACAATCACATTCAATCGGCGTGACTGAAGTCCAAGGGTATTTGTTTTCCATCAATTCGCCAATGTGTGAATTGAAAAAGTCGCCTGCACGACTCTCTATCTGTATCAATCTTTGAGTTCTATTAACTGAAATGCTCGCCCACTGTTGACACCACGAATTAGATGATTTATGGCGAGTGTGGAAGCAGACTTCCATGAAACAATCAGTAAACAAATGGCTGCTTTTTAATTGAGGCAATGGGGAGTAAGACTGCGGAGTCTCATTGTTGATGATGCCACCCAATCAAGGATTGATTTCATCACTGGTCTGGTTGCCAAGGTAGTTCCGGCCCACCCGGCGTATGCGTAATAACTGAACTGAATTTAATTGTTAGGCCAGAATCTGTGCGTGAGATAAGATAAGGAATTAAGGGGAGGCGGCGAATTTCGGTAGCTGGTTAAGCAGAGTAACTTGAAACGGAAGCACAAGGCCTATCGCCAATTAATGGAAAGGTTAACCAGACCAATTAGGAGGGCATTTCCCAGAAGAAACCCAAGGAGGCCCCGGTCAAATTTCAATTTCATAACATTTTGAAAGTAATCTTAAAGAGTTATTTGAAATCAATCAAAGACTTTAAGCAATTAGCAAAAAAACAAAAACTGCAAACTTCAATTAGGCATTTAAGTTACTTAAAAAGGCTTTAAAAATACAGAAACTACACGAAACCTTATACAAATGTCAAGCAAAAGCTACAAGTATTAGCATTCAATCAAAGCCTGATTATTGTGTTTTTGATTGATTCCCTAATAACCTTAGATGAGTCAAGTTTCCGAGTCATCATGAGGCGCGATAAGGTGGAAGGTGCTATACACCTATAAACAATTTCGAAAACAATGCACAAGCGGAGTGTAAGGCATGGAAACTGAACTTTTGCTTTCGTTCAACACGTGTTTTGTCTGGTTAGTTCTCTACTATCTAATCTCCTGACTAATATATAGTGGAGTAACCAGTATATATTTAGGAATTCGAACGGAAAGAGCTCTCTTCTTGAGGAACCTCAGAACATTCATTGATCACGGATCCCGGCGATAAGAGATGCCACACCGGGGTGGGGAGGAGGGAGTCGAGTCCCAGACGATGAGCTGGCATTGAACTGTGCCGTGTGCGCCTTATCGACGACTGACAAAAACAAGCCCTGTGGTTTTTTTGGGCTTAATCTCGGCGCGGAGCGGAGTACTTAAGAGGCCCAACCTACCACCAATGGCTGGACCCTAGCAACACAAATGCACACCGCGAAGCACTTTCATTGAAACCGATCAAAAAATCAAAAACTTGTTTATATCGTCGGCGCTGGGGTTTAAAGTCGAAGGGGGTATTTTTAGCTGGCCAGACGGAAAATTCACAGGCAAAACTGCTGATGTTGAGTAGCGGTGGACACAGTATTTAACACCACTACTGCTTTGCTTTGTTTTGATTTGCTTTATTACCTTTCGACACTCATTTCGGCTAGCTCTAATGTAGGCAAATTAGTTCAAGTAGTTAGGGTATTCCGAATCGATTTTATTGTTTAGTTTTATGTAACCAGCAAGTCGCGACTTGGATGCATCGGCTGGATCGCGCCGGGGGGGTTTAGATATTCTGGCGGCGGAGCACTGCGAGAAAAAAGCGAGGCAGCGGAGCTGGCGACAATTTCATTTCATGCCAAAGCGAACACTGGCCGGCGAGTGGTTCATAAAGCGGCTTTTTATTTATGAGCAGCGATCGACGCTACGCCGCGATCGCAGCGGCACGCACACACTCGAGCAATTATTATTTTGTATTCTCTTTTTTTCAGTTTAATTTTTTTTTGCATGCCGCCTCCTTTTGCGCTGTCCCTTTCGCGCTCGCAAAGCATGCTTGCAAAAAAAGGTTCTTGCTTGACCGCCAGCTGATCGCAGCCCACAGCTGATGCGGCATCGTAACGGTTATTCACGCTCTCTCTCTCTCACCCCGCGCCGACCTGGTAAGAGAAAAAGATGAGTAAAAGAGAGCTAAGAAAAAACAGATTTTTATAAAATAATTTTGCGCATGTTTTTAATCATTACTGACCTACATACATACATTAAACAAAAAGTTATACTCTCAGGTGGTTGCTATCCGGCAATTGAAAAATATGCCGATAAAAATAAAAATTTTAACTATCACTTACAACATCGTAAAAGTTAATTTAAATAAAGTGGCCTTAATTTGCTTAAAAAAGGTGAAATTTTCACACTTTTACCGCGATCGAAATTTAAAAAAAAGGCATAAAATATAACGGGAAAAAAGCGGAAATGAAATTTTCTTTCTTACCAAAAAAAGATGGGTTTTTATAAAATAATTTTGTGCAGGTTTTTCATCATTAAACAAAAATGTTATACTCTCAGGTGGTTGCTATCCGGCAATTGAAAAGTATGCCGATAAAAATAAAAATTTTAACTATCACTTACAACATCGTAAAAGTTAATTTAAATAAAGTGGCCTTAATTTGCTTAAAAAAGGTGAAATTTTCAGACTTTTACCGCGATTGAAATTTAAAAAAAAATTATAAAATATAACGAAAAAAACGGAAATGAAATACTTTCTTTAAAAAAAAATAATGGATCAGCAAAATAAAATAAAGCTAGAAGAGAGCTAAGAAAAAAAAGATTTTTATAAAATAATTTTGTGCATGTTTTTCATCATTACTGACTTACATATATGTAAAAAAAAAAAGTTACTCTCAGGTGGTTGCTATCCTGCAATCGAAAAGTATGCCGATAAAAATAAAAATTTTAACTATCACTCACAATATCGTAAAAATTAATTTAAATAAAGTGTCTTTAATTTGCTTAAAAAAAAAGCTGGAATCCCCGTTGCCAGAAATTTTCACACTTTTACCGCGATCAAAATTAAAAAAATCCAAAATATAACGGGTAAAAAGCGGAAATGACATCGAAGAGCTTTTTTTAAGACTAGCCAAGACCGGAACCACAAAGCAGATCTTTGTGTCAAATTTATGGAATCTGGAATGTTAACAGTATATCACTGTGGAAAGCACATATACTATAGGAACAACTTTATAAAGCTATAAATACACTATATAGAGCTGTATATATAAAATTTAGAGCTGTATTTGTACTGTTTAAATCTGTAGAATTGAAAATCAGCTGCTAAAGTCCAATGATCAATCTTGATAAAATTAAATGCGAATTGTTTAATGGGGACAGAAAGTAAAAATGCGAAAATTAACATATCGAAAAGAAGAACGGTGGTACTTTAAATTTAAAGGGAGTTTGTAGTCTAGCTTTAAATACTCCATTAATCCAATTTAGAAGATTTTAACGGCCCTTTCCTTGGATTCTCTTAGTCGTTCTCTAGAAATCTTCGTTTCTTTCATAAACCTTTAATTACACTGGTCGACAATTTTTTACCCAGAAAGCAGAGTATGCTTTCCCGAAGGTTTTCGGTGGGAGGAAATATAATCCGCAAGAGTACAGACTTGTGATGCTAATCTTAATCGGCCAAATCTTAATCTTAAAATCGGAAAAGTAAAAAAATAAGTTTATGAAGCCATCGGCCGATAACAGCGGCATGGAACAGATCTTAATTGCCTCTCCCATTGTGTGAAAAAGTTATTTGTTGTTATTTGCGATCTCTGTATCGAACGAATTCCTCGAAGAAATACCACCCTCAAATTTGTAGCTTTGCAATGAGAGTACCTTACTATTAAAATATGTATTAACTCTGCTAATGTCACCCGACTTTTCGCCATGATAAAACCCACAAATAATTTTCAAATAGCCACTTTCCATTCGCTACCAACGCTTTTCCCCCTGCTTTGGGCCCCAGCGAAAGCATTAAAGGACACGAGCTGCGAAAAAAGCAATCGTGGAAATGACCCGAGGGCCCGAGCAAAGCTGAATTGGAAAAGCTTTTCATTCATAACCTTGCACAACAACAACGACTGCGGCGGTGGGGGGCGAGCATTGACAACGGGCCGGGACAGGAACAACAATAATGGCGTTAGCAGCTTGCGGAAATGCAGCGAAATGAAAATTCGCGCAGAAGATAAGCGGTACCGGAAAATGGGGAGAGGGGAAAGAAAAGAACTAAATATAAACAAAGGCGTTTCTGCATTGGGGGACCATGGAAACTGCACAAATTGCGTGGAAACTCTTTGTAACTTCTCACACTCATATTCCATTAGTTGACCCGAGATCTGCTGTAAGCGGCTTACGCTGTTTGGGATTCCTATTCCTAGTACCCATCCCCGTCCCAGCCACTCCTGCCGGCGTCCTCCTCCACCACCCACTTCCGTTTCCTTTCGATTCCGCTAAGCTCGAACACATGCACAAATAAATGTATCACCCGGAGCGTCGGGAAATCGCTCTCTCGTCGCTTTCACTCTCGTAATGCTCCAGTGTTTCAGTGTCTAGGTCGAGGCAGCTTTCTCTCCGGCTTCCTGCCTATCGTGTCCTGTGTCCCGTGTCCCGCGTTCTGTGTCCTGTGACTGTGTGCGTGTGAAGGTCGCCTGGCCATCGGTTCGATGTGTCTGTATTGAGCTTGTCCCCCTTTTTGTTTTTGTTCTTCTTTCCTATAGGAAATTTAAGCCGAGGCAAAAACTATCGACCGTCCGCGTGTGGGTGATGTTTACAAGGTAGAACTGGCGGTAAGTGAAAGAAAACTTTAGTAAAGGTAGCTTTAGATTTTTTAGGATCTATGATATATTTTACTTTTCCGCATAAGCACACTAAATTTGTGAGATTATATATTGAAGTTTTCCCTCCATGTGAATTGTAATTCCATTTGCTTTTTGTGGAAAACACACACATCCGCCTAAGCATAATTAAGTGAGTTACTGTTCAAGGACCAATTGACGCTCCTGAAACACTGGCATAAAGGATTGAAAGCTCAGTGATGCATTGCAAAGCACTGAGGGAAAATCATAGTTAGATATTATTTTGTTAAAAAAGATGTTCAAATAAAAAAGCCTGCAACTAAAAGAATGTTTTATTCCAGTTGTTTGACTCCAATACAAAAAAATTTTATTGTCTTAGGCTTTTAATGGTACAATTTTTAATTCTTAATCCGGGGAAATACTTAAAATATGTTTGTATTGTATAGAAAATAGGTAAATGGTAAAAATGCCGCAATTATAAGCTTCAACTCAACTCTGTCTCGTTGATAGGCAGCTCTCGCTTGTTCCTAACTCGTCGTTTTTACTATTGGTTTCGTTCTCAAACTCGTTTCCCTTGCTCGTTGCCTTGATCAGCGAGCACTCGCCCTTTTATTCGTCGTTTTGATACTTGCTTGCTTGCTTGTCTCCAGGGTTATTGTATAGGACGTTTTTTATACTTGCTATGGAAATGAAGGAATATTTGAGACATCGATATTTTTTATCCCAAATCTTCCTCGATTCTGTTTAATTTTGGCTCAGTGCTGCCGGCGGCACTGCCCCTCCCCCCACACCTCTATTCGACAGCATCGCACCTCCCTTTGGGGGCCGTAAATCAAATTGCAAATCAAAAGCAGGGCCCAGCAGCTGCCATAAACTTTTATGGCAAGCGAGCGTAGGAGGAGAGCTTCGGCTCGGCGATGTCGAGCTTTTCCCGCTCCGAGTGCGAAAAGCGCTCTCGCTTCTGCCGCTCGCCATCCGCCTTTCCGCTTCCTGGCCCGCTGGCTTCCGTTTCGCATTCAGTTGCTTTCGAATTGTCCGCCAAATTGGACGCTCCTGTGCCAGCAGCCGTGCGTGCCCTTCGATCCACCCACGGGAGCAGACCGAACAAGAACAACCACAGTGTTTGTGGGGAAAATAGAACAAAGTCGTGTGAATATCGCTGAAATATATTTCCAGCGAGCAAAGATCCTCCTCAAAAGAGTGCCAAAGTGCCAAAAAGTGAAGAGAATCCCATAGAAGAGCACCTAGTTCTTAATTGTGTAAGTCGCGCGTACTGCAAAACTCTTCTGTGTTCGCATGAGTGTGTGTGTGTGTGTGTGTGTGCGAGTGTGAGCCTGTATTGGTGGGAGTGTCCTTCGGGCCTTGTGGGCCATTGCCACCGCCAGTTAATATTTAAAACAATTAAAAACTGACAAGAGTAGAGAGTGACATTAAAGCCAATACGCGCCCCAAGGTCTAGGGGGCCTCCGACGGGACGCGTTGACGGGCCTAATTAAGCGGGATCCCGTTGCATTGCGCCCAGGACACGTCGCTGCCAACGCTCGGATAACTTCATTGTCTGCTTAACTTGCCGTTAATTCGGCCCATTACAGCCCACACTGACCAGCCTCAAAGAGCCAGCAGATGGCCAATCGCTGGAAATGGCCATGAAAATTCCCACGAACTGCAGCGCTGCGTAGCATACTTTTTCGGGAATGTTTTATCGAAATAAAAAAACACGGCAACACGGCTAAGAAATCATAAGTATTATATTAAAAGTGTTCCCAGAAGAAACTCGTAAGTAATTAAGAGGCAAGAAGAAACTGGTATTTGCTGAAAGTGGCTTTAAATGCAAACCTTCAAATTTCAAATCTTTCAAAAGTGAAAATACAACTAAAACTAAAAATTACTAAAGGAGAGGCCAAGACCCCTTCCCTTAACTTGCTTTTTCCTGAGTAAGACCTTTGATAACCTTGAGGGCAAAATGTTCACAACTTAACTCTTTTTAATACTAAATAATGCAAACAAGCTAAAAGCTAAATTAGTTGAAACACAGTCTTGACTTGGCTTGAACCGGAAACTTAAGTTAAACTAAATCCCCGAGTTCAATTTGCAATACATATTTTACTGTTCCACAATTCATGTCTGGATTAAACTGAAATTGAAAGCTGATTGGAACCGTAATTTTCATTATCTCACTATATTGATCAATAAATTTGCATGTTCACGTCAGTGCCCGACCCGAGTCGGGCATCAGGTGCATCCAATTCCGGCCAGAATGGATACTTGGGTCTGAGCAAATATTTGCCACAAGTTGGCCAAGAGTGCTGGCCCCGGTCCAACCCTTCTCGCCCTGGCTATCCGCTCAAGCCGAGCGTAGATGAACGCAAAATTAATTCCAGCTTCCACCCGCTGAGGCCGTATCCGCCCGCGACATCTTCCTTTGGCCAGAGTCCCGATAACTTTTTACTACTTTTTTGCTATTCTCCTTTTCCCCTAAGTTTTCCCCATACCAGCTTCAGCTTCCGCTCTCCGCAGGATTCGCCTTCGCCTTCTTGGCTCATTGTTATTGGAATGTCGGGTTTTTTTTTTTATTGTCTCATACAGTCAAGCCTTCCTTAAAGAGGCTTGTGCACCTGTCCTTAAGGGAATCAGAAATGGATTTTCTATGCTTTTACCTATAACATTCCTGTTGGGTTTCTATCTATATTAAATACTTAATTCCCTGCAGAAAACTTCAATTAACTCAGGCAAGCATCTTTTTCCGAATTGAGTTAAGCACGCTCCACTGTAGGTTTCGGTTCTTTTGTTATAGTTATTGCTGAGGCTCTCGTTGTGCTCGCTACCTTAGCATCCTTGCCCTTGCTCCGCCAGGGTCCTGCCTCCGCCTTCGCTGTCGCTTTTTGTTCCTTTTTCCTGTGCGCCTTGTGCCTGCCTTCCTTCCTTCCTGTTCGGCATGAACGTGCGTTGTTTCCTCCGGTTTCATACGGGCTTTTGGCATTGGCCTGTCCGTGTTTTGTGCGTGTTTGCCAGGGCTCTGGCTCATACTTGGCCTTCTTTTTTTCGGCTCTTTGTTGTTGCCGCTCCCAGCCCGGGGGCGCGCTTTCCGTTCGTGTGTACATTTAAATCGCAATCAAATAACAATAAAAACATCAGCGAGTGGGCACAAAATCGGTGATCGGTGACATTCGTGGGATCCCAGTGCATTAGGCTTAAAGCCACATCCTGATGGATGGCTGGATTTGTGAGTGAATTGTGTCAGCAATGTCTCTGAGATGTTGACTTGTCGTACCCAAGGAAGTTGTTGTGGGGCTTAAGTGGCAAATTGATAATATTTGCGTACTTGAGGGAAATTTTTATGATTGAAATAATATTTTTGGAACAAATTTGTATACTTGTGGTGAATATTTAATTCATTTCGCATTTACTTTCAAAACTATTGTTTTCTAAAACTGAAAAGGAGATCGATTACACTTACGGGTTGCAAAATAAACCCCAAAGAGACTCAGATTTCATTGATATATATTCCCCCTCTGGTTAATCAATATAATATGTATCAATTTATATGATATATACATTTCAAGGCCCAAGGATCCCGCTTGCCAGCTGCAGCCAAAGTTCAGCTTAACCCAGCAAAAGTTGATGATTACTCCGATTGTTTGGCAAAAGAGAGAACAAAGTGAAGGCAAAATGGCTTACTTGTATTTATTAATGCAAACGTGCGGGATTAGGCCAGGAGGGGTTACAGGAGGGGGTGACAGCAAATGCTATGAACTTTGACCTTCGCATTGCGGCTGGTCATGGCACTGGAGGGGTGTCAAAGGGGGCTACGACTACAGCAATAAGCTGTTTAACTGCTAGTGCATGTCGGGAGACACTCTGCCCCGCTCCCTAGCTCGCTTTCCCTCTCACCGCGTCGCAGACAATGCAACTGCCAATGAATGGGCTTGGGGACTTTCTCTTCTGTGCGCCAGTGTGCGTGTGGGTGAAAGTGAGCAAGGCTGATTGTATTAGTTGTTTGTGGCTAACACAGACGTTTGTGTCCATTTAAGCGCAAGGCACCGCCTAGGTAAGCGCGTCCTTATGCAACATATGAAGAGCAAATCAGATTGCAAGCACAATAAAAGCTGCGAGTTTTCCTGGAAAGGTAAAGGAAATTACGCTGCTTTACAAGATACTATCGTTAATTTTACAATTATGTTTACTTTGGTGTGACTTTCACCTCTTACTATATATTTATATTCATGCTGGAAATTGTGTACTGTTCTGTACTGCATAGAAATGGTACCCATTCATGTAGAATTACTTCTGTAATTAAATTGTATTCCATCCAGTGTTCTATCCACGTGAATGCAATGCTTATAAGCCTTCACCTGTCAAACTCATGCATGGAAATTGTGCATTTATTTCGTTGTAAATCAATTTGCCCCCAATAAAGGCATCCTGTGTCAGCACTCGACCACTTCGTGTAAATGCGGCAGGAACAGGTCCTGCAACATATCCCTGGCCATAATGCATCCGGAGCAGGGGCACTCCCTGGAGTTGGGCACGTGCTGTGGCTGCAGGTTCATCAGTCGCAGGCATCGTTGGGCATTCGCTCGATGGAGCTTCTTTAGGGTCCTCATCTTGCAGTAAATCAGGCTATAAATGGCGATACCTTAAACGAATAAAACGAAATTATAAATTATAGGAATTTCAGGAGTTTTTATGTATATCTTATATTATATTGTCACCATTTTCTATAGGCTTTCTCCGCTTACCTTAAGTGTAGGTACTTAATTGATGACAATCAATATGTTATGCGCGGTATCTTTTTATCTTTTTTCATATATTGTGCTTTGTTTCTGCCTCACTCTTTTACGTAATAAGAACGAAGCAAGATTCGTATTTGAGCATAGACACGTAATGGTATTTATAATATCCAATAAAAAGTATGCAATGAATTTAACAAAGGATCTGGCATTGCAAACACAACTACTGATAAGGAGCCCATCTACCACATACAAAACTTATCAGAATTTTAAAAAAATTTAAATGTTAACTCACAAACTCCAACAACTGCAACGTGCAGAAGCACCACCATAAATAGAATTCGAGCATAATGTCGATGCAGGCGCAGCTTTTCAAATGGAAATTCCACAGTGTTGCTTCCGTTGCTCTTCTTAATAACGGATTCAACAACAGTTTCACCAACGCCTTCAACAACAGTTTCACCAAAGCTTTCAACAACAGTTTCACTAACGCTTTCAGCAGCAGTTTCGCCAACGCTTTCAACAACATTTTCAGCAACGCTTTCAACAACAGTTGCACCAACACAAGGGCTCTCCCACGATGAATCCGTATCCCCATCGGTTTCCGTGGAATTCCACTCAGTGATGTTTTCGTAATCGAACATATCCAGCAGCTGGGTCTCGTTCAGCCAGTTGAAGTCTTGCCGGGAATGCATAAAGATACAGATTCAAAATAAATAATCAAACCAATCTCCAGAGCTTCCCACAAGCCGTACCCGTAAAGTTGTCATCGGCTTTGGACAGGTGCAGGAAGGTGGCCAGGGTCGCCGTAAACAACAGCCACCTGGCTGCGATTCCCTGTGAGGACAGAGGCATGGTGCTGCCGCGATTGTTCCAATGCAACTGAACAAACTGAACACTCACGACTTGCACTATGCCGATCGATGGCTGCTTAATCGGATATCAAACAGCTGTTTGTAGTTGGAAATAAACGATTTCGACAACAAATAGTAATAATAAATACATTTCCAAATATCATATATTTCTATTTACGTGTAATTTACCTAATAATATTTATTGAAGGAAGGGGAATTTACATTCGGTTAATGATCGATGGTAACCCAAAATGAATCCCTTTTTGATGACTTTACTCCCAAGAAGATCCTACATACACTGTGTAGACACACCGCAGTTCTCAATGTACAGGGAAATCCTGCTGCGGTGACAGTTGGGACACAGGCACCCGGACTTGGGGGTGTGCTGCAAGGTCAGCTCCCGAATCCTCACTGTGTCCTGGGCCAGAGCGGGCCACACAATGCTTTGGGTGCGTGGGGCATAGATATCGAGATCCGGTGGTGAAGCCATAGCCTGCCAGGTCCGGCAGTAGCAGCAGAGACATCCTGTTAATAAGTTAATAGGTTAATCAGTGTGCAGGCTATGGCCACTATTCCTACTCACCCAAACAGCCCATCAAAATCAGGAACACAAGGGCCAGTAGGGTCACCAAGAAGATTCTTGCCTGATCCTCGGCCAGCGGGAAGTTGGGACTTTTTCCCCTACTTCCCATCTGATCCTTAAGGCAATCGCTTGGCTCCAATAAAATCGAAAAAGCGGCGATGACGAAAATGCATCGTGTGCCTCACGCCAACGTCATTTTGTTAATGGCTCGTTCCGCTTTCCACCGGGCATTAAACAACTCCAAAGGTGGGGAAAGCCCTGAGAAAAACAGCTGCGCCCAGATGGCGACATCGCCGTGAAATCAATAACAATTGGCTGAAAACTTCTGGAAGAAACAAAAATGCTGCAAAGGCTAATCTCCCAGGCATCCTTGGCAAGGGAAAATAATACTTTTCTCAGAGAAAATAACTACAGATTTTTGGTATCTTCCAAAGTGTTTATAAATTGCTTGCCTTTGCACCACAGAGTCCTTTTCCCTATCCGTAAATGTACATAACCCTCTGGGGAACACACACACCCACACTCATCACCTCTTTCACCTTTCCGATCCACACACAACACACTCTTGTCGGAAAGCATTAAGTCTGAGCGTTTTGCCTGGGTGTGCATTTGTCATAAACCAAATAAAAAGTAACCCATTTGCGCTGAGAAATTACATTTAAATTGCAAATTTAAAGTAAAAACAAAAAAGTGCTCTCCCACGGCAGTCAGCAGATGCATTCGAAAAAAAGGAACCCGTGGAAACGTATGCAAAGGTGTCAACCGAATGGTAAAACGAGAAAATTCTGCTCAGACCTGGAATACAAGAAAAAATCATTTGCAGACATAATTCACTTAGCCGCCAAGCGCGGTTCTCTTTCTCCTTGTTTATTCATTTCCCACACACCTATCCAGCATGCATTAATTTTCACACTTTTCCTAACTCTATAGTATATACATACTTACCTTTTGGTAAATCCTGAATAATATATGCACTCGTGTCCCCAAGGCAGAAGGAAATGTGAGCGCTTTTAGCTGGTGCCACTTTCAATCGATATTGCGTCAATTAACTTTAAAACACGGTTAATGGATAATTTGTGTAGCACTAATTGTAGGGAAATTGTGACAAGAAATACCATTATTAAAATTAAATGTTAGCATTGGTTGTAAATTAAATAGGCAGGATTATTTATGAATTTCTGTGTATTTTGTAATGTATGGAAATATTTATTTATAGGTACTAAAGTGAAGTGAAACCTTTAGTGAAGAGTGCTAAACTAGGAAGATCTGGTACCCAAGTTTAGAAAGTCATTTTCAAAATATAACATTTTGATTTAATTTTAATATTTAGCGCCTTATTTTTGGCGAGATATCAAAATTTTCTGCAGAATAGCAAGGTTAAAACTACCAGGAAAAAATTTGTAAAAATTCCAATGATGATATGGCGTGGCCATATTCTAAACTCAAACTTGGTTTGATTTCTATTAGAAAGTGAACACCAAATGAATTAGTTATTGCTCCTATAGTCTCAGAGATTTGTTTTCTCATACAGACACCCGAAGATGAATTGGTACTCTTGTTAAGGCCTAGTTTATACTTAAAGAATTAAAAGTTGTCTTCTTCGGCCTTTGCTGCACACGGTACCTGGTTATAAACACAAGGTAAGGCCACAAGACATACAAAATTTACTCGCCCATTTTCAACAATTTAATCAACGAAATGATTTGCAATTTGAAATTCATAAAAAAAAGAGGAGAATCACTTGAAATGCCACTTTACGCGCATTTTGATTGTGATTTAGCGCTGAATTTGCGATTACCAGGACGATGACAGCGAAGGACGACAGACGATGACGAAGTAGATGAATATTTAATGCGGGGAACAGGACCCGAAGGGACCTCAGCAAGGACCTGAGGTGCGTGGAAGGCACTGTCAGTCCTGACAAATAGTCCGGGCTAGGAAGGGGTCCTGGGGCCGCCTAGGAGATGCAATAGAACGTGAAAATCTGTTTTCCACAACGATCAGAGTGGCGGGTCTGGGGCGAGGGTGCGCATTGGAATGGAGACGACTTCGTTGCAACGAAACAAATTTGTATGCGTGTGCTTTGGCCTCCGGCGATGGTCATGTTACTCTGCTCCTGACGAACCAACCAATCGATATTTCCCGTCCTGCACTTGAAAAGGCCCCAATGATAGCAGCTCAAACTGGGCGCCCTAAGGGGGCCAGCATCCGCTGCTCTCTTTGATTGTTTAATTTTCAAATACATGCTCATAATTGAACAACGCTTTGAAGAATTTAACTCGGACACAACTAAAAATGTTTTAGTTTTGAAGCGTTTTTAAGCCTAATATTGAAGGCGAACCTAGCAGAAAAGTTTTACAATTAGAATTCCTTCTGTGTGACCTATAAATTAATATTTGCTAATTAAACTTTGCTTAAATTTTGGTAAAGTAATATGACACAAGACTTTATTATATAAAAACTTTATAAATATCTTTTTCAATTTATCTAAACATTTTTCTTAGGAGTCCTTAATTTAATACTAAAACACGGAAATATGCTTCCTATCAAATTAAAAGTGTATTTTTGTAGTTAGGTGAAGTAAATACCGATTCTTTATATAAAAAATAATGTGGTGATTAATTATAAAATGTAATTTAAGAATATTTTAATGAAGTTTTAATAAAATAATCTTGGAAAAAAATATATCACTTTTTGGTTTTCTTTTTTACTTGCTCTTTAGATTTGTAAAAAAATTTTTAAATTGCTATTATTTATTATTTTCTTTGCTTAGAACTTTCCCCCAAAAACTTAAGAAGTTCTCAGTTAACCCCTTGCTTAGGTTACATATCCTGGATGTACTCCTCCCCCTGTAGCCACCCCCTAACCCGTGGGAGGCCGAGGTTGCCATCTCTCTTTGTTTTGCCGCTTGTGGGCAGCCTTCGTGGGTTCAAGTTCAAGTGCGCCGACTTGCCCCTTCATAATTGCCGTGACTTGTGCAACAACAGAGGAGGAACGATGAGAGAGGGGTAGGCGTGACAGGGACAGGGGACGGGTGGTACTGCGATGATGATGAAGGTCCCTTGTCTCGCCTTGGGGGCCCGGCCGAGGGAAATTTAACTTTCGCATAAAAATGTCAAAAAAAGGAAAATTATGAAATGCCAAAAGGCGGAAAACGCTGTCGGCGCACTGTTCGGACAAAAAAAAGAAAGAAACGAACAGGAAAACTAGAATGCAGCTTCTGCTTCCCGCACCCCGCACTGCACATTCCCCAAGGTCGTTAAATGCAAGCCTCCCCCCAGCGCCAACTGGGCCGCCCCTACGTTCTCATCAAGTGTAAACAAGCGGGCGGCGGCAGAAGCTCGAAAACATTTTCACACTCGAATTGACCAAACACAAACAAGGCAAGGAGCGATGGCCAGGGGGGTCTTGGGGAAAAGTACAAAAGTAGGAAAGTGGAGAGGGAGTTCAGCTCCCCTCCCTCTTTTTTGTTGCTTTTTTTTGCTCTTTCACGTATCCGACCCGTTGCACTTTAATTATTCATTCGCCGCTTTATTAAAAGGGCTTTCACTTTGCTCGCTGGCAAGCCTGCCAAAGGTGAAATTCATGCTAACAAAAAGAGCATTCGAGGGCTTGTACTTCCCCTTTTTTTGGGTTTATCTCCACTCCAAAATAGTTTTTATTAACTTAGGACTCTTGGGTGCTTCTAAACTTAATGCCTGGGAATTTGTTAGGAACAATTTGGATAAATATGTACATCTTGTGGGAATATTTTGTCTATTGCATAATCGAATTTGGTTTTATTTAATTGAAAGCTTTATTAAAATATGCTTACATAGAAATTAAAAGAAATGCCTCAAACAACTAGTTTGAGACCTTTCTCATTCTCGTTGGCCTTAGTCGACGAGTTGATCAGAGTTGGCACGTGGTCTTCTTTTCACTCTCGTTGTTCTGTTTTGTTGGCTCGTAGCAATAGTAAAGCATAAATTGGTATCTTAATATTTTATTTTAATTGTAATCAAACAGTTTAAATGGTGCATAAAATATGTAAGTTTAAAACATAAATATACTCGTCATCTTGTTCGTCGTTTGCTCGTCTCTTTGCTTCCACTTTCACTTCCACTCGTTATCTCTTTACTAGTTGTTAAATCCTCAACCGGTCCAACTTTATTCTTCTCTTTGGTTGCTGGTCGCCTTGATAAGCAAATTTAAGCATTTTATTTTAACATTCTTATTGAAATTAGTATTCTTTAAAGTAACACTTCTAAGTACCATATAAAAAACCAAAATTCGTGTTCCCGCAATACATGTTTACATGTTTTAAAGTCCCCGAATGAAGTGCATTCAACTGTGAATTTCAAACATTAGCGCGCAAACGATTGGGCAAACATTTGTTTACAATTCCTCAAATATTCCAGCCCAAAAAACGTATAATACGAGGGTGCTTTTCAATCAAGTCGCTTACATACATTTCAGCCAGAGATTGGTCAAAGTTTGCTCTTCAGTTGGCCGTAACACGCCCGTCCCCCTCTTTCACTCTCAACCCCCTTTATTTGCCCAGCCGAAATGCCAACTGTTTGTGCAGAATCCCGCTCCTACGTGCCCAGAATAGTCGGATTGCTTGGTTCTCAGCCTGCGGAAAATAAATAGATTTCTCTGTGCGCCCTAAAACGCTTTCAGCTTCGACTGACCGATGCAATGCAAAACTTTGCCAACACTTTTCACGCTTTTTCAATGGAAACTTTAGCGCTTCCGCCTGCCACCTGCCGCCTCTCAATACCCATTGTCAGGGCTGTGAATTGTGCAGGTTGTGTTCCAACTATTTCCCGAAAAGTTCGCTCAAAGCTAAATGTTTATTTGTACTGCAGTTAGTTCGGGGCCCTGTTTGTTTGCTATATTTTTTTGGTTTTTGTTTTTGTTGTTGTGCTTTTTTTATGTTTGTCGCCGCCGAATCGCATTCTTGGACCCTCCCCAGGGGCATTGCTGGAATCATTAGGAACTATTTGCTAAGCAAATGCCAACGGCGGCCACTGGGAGTGGGCCGGAATAGTTATGGGGCGGAATGCTGGACCGCAGGAAAGGGGGGAGAACTGAGAACCAGGCCAGGAGCAACCTTGCTCGAAATGGCAATGGGAATTGGGTTCTGTGGTTTGGCAAGAGACTGGCCATTGTTTCCCTCATTTCTGCGAAAAGTTTTCACTGGAATTCACTAGATATTTCCATGATGAAATCCCCTGGGTTTTTCCCTTATTATGCTCCAGACTATTGCCATTTCACAGGTCATCGTTAGCACATTGCCAGCCCCATGGGCACGCTCACTTGGTTAAATACACATTTGACGGCCTAATTACGAGGTGCTGTCAACAAATTGCCTTGCAAAAACACCGGCAAGAGCCAAGAGCAAGAAAATGGCACAAAAAACGTGACCAGGCAAACACTCAAAGCGGTGTGGAAAAGCGGACGCAGCCTCTCACAGCTCATCTCGTTCTCACATCATAGCCTCATCACATATCCCATCACAAGCTGTTATGGCCACTACAGCCAGTGTGACAGTTGTTCCACAAGCCCTATATACGCCTATGTGTGTATATGGGTGGGGGAAGGTGGTTTTGTGGTGCGAGGGTGGCCCAGCATCAAGTGCCATTGACGGCGCGTCATTTTCTTGAGCACTCATTTATCCTCGGCTGGGGCACACCAGCGTCTAAAAAACGGGCGTGACTGTGATTTTAATTAACGAAACGGAAATTGCAAAATGGGAAAACCGATACAGAGCCTATTAAATGGGGATTAGGTGGAAATTAGCTAGGCTTGAGGCAATATAAAGAAAAATTCTCTTACTTGAGTAAAGCGAATATGTAAACAGTATTGTAAATAAGGTTTCTATAAGCTAGAAAAATATAATTCGAAAATTCAACTAACAAAATACATCAGGAAATGATTTTGTAAACATATATTGGCTGTAATTTAATTAGCAAGCCATTTATAAGTTGTTAAAACGTAAAACTATTGCTTACAGTAATTTTCTGTGGCTTTTTCTAGCAAATAAAAGCAGAATTTTCCGCCAACGGAAGTTTATGGAAAAGTCGAGAATGATACCTAATTGGCAAACGCAAACAAAAAAGGTTTTAAGTTAACAACAACAAGTTATTCAATGCTACAGTGCAGAATAAATATATAAAGTAACCCTACACGGTATAAAAGAACTCCCCGCGCGGAAACTAAAACCCAAAGCATTTATAAGCTCTCATTAAACCAATCTAAAATGTATAGAAAATTTATATTACCCACAACTTGCCTAAGCCTTTCAACCCCTTGACCTTGCCATATTGCCATAATTTAGACTAATTCGAGGCCACGGCAATTAATCAAAAGGCCAGTCAGTTTTTCATATTTTATTAAGCACTCTTGACCAGCTGTGACAGTTGGCAGTGGGCCAACGCCGTGTTACCTGAATCTATATATAATAGAGAAACCATTTTTTATTTGTATATATTCCACAGCAGGAGGAAGATCAGGGTTCTCCGTCACTGACCTGCCACCAGCAATCATGGGGCAAAGCAGCAAGTCAGGAGCTGGCGGCGGAGGCGGAGTGGTGTGTCCTTCGACGGCGATCAGTATTGGTGGCTGTGCCTCCGGAACGGCACTAATTTCACTAGATGCCACTGGACCGGGCGGCGGCGGCGAAACGGAGCACGAGCGTGGAACCTGGACAGGACGCTTTGATTTCCTGTTGTCACTGCTGGGATATTCAGTGGGTCTGGGAAACGTTTGGCGGTTTCCCTACCTGTGCTACAATAATGGAGGAGGTGGGTGATATGCTTTATATTATTTCATTAATTATATGTAATTATTCCTACTTGAATCCCCCATAGGAGCCTTCCTTATACCCTTCACCATCATGCTGGTGATTGCCGGCCTTCCTCTGATGTTCATGGAGCTGTCTTTCGGCCAGTATGCTGCCCTGGGCCCGGTGGCCGTTTTCCGGAGGTTCTGCCCCCTGTTCCGCGGCCTGGGAACCGGCATGATCCTAGTCTCGGCCATCGTCATGCTGTACTACAACCTGATCATTGCCTGGACCATCTTCTACATGTTCGCCTCGTTTGCCACCAAGCTGCCGTGGCAGAACTGCGAGCCCGCCTGGAGCACCAAGTGTGAGTATTCCCCCGGGGACAGGCTAAGGCTAATGTTAGGGCTAAGATGATGGCTCCAATTAATTAATAGGGCAGGACACACTCAAGGCGAGGGGAGTGCCAGATTCACATCTTTTGTTACGTTTCTTACGGTTTTCGGGTAATAAATTAGGCAAATTGCAGGCTGTCAAAAGTGGAATTTTATTTTGGTATTCTCCGACCGTTTTGTTTTTGTTTTCCTCCGCTTTCTTTTTTTTTTGTTGGTTGGCGGCACGTGGCCCGGTTGGAAAAACACATGGCCGTGGGAGATGGGAGGTGGAACCTTGTGTAACCTTTAGACCCCAGGGAGAATTAAGGATATACACAATCCGGAGTAAACTTTCAAGGCAACTTGCAAATCATTGCAAATAAAATTTAAATAACAAAACATCAAAATAGTTGAGGTTGGCATAATTCGTCGGGGATCAAAAATACATCACTCATTCGTAGCTGCCCCGGGGACACATCCTCCTGCTCCTTCGACTTGTCGCACACGCAAACAGTAAAAAAAGTATGTGCAAACTTTTGGCAAGAATTATCATAACAGGCTGGAAGGAGGCTTTCTGGGAGCAGGAATGCTCAACGCTGGAAATGGAACAAACCAAAACGTAGGGCGAAATCCAGAGGCGCCTTGAAGCAGGCAATTGTTTTCGTGCCTCGCCTTGCCTGAGATTGGAAGGTGAGAGAGCGAGCGTTCTCTGTCTCTGTGTGTGTGTGAGCCTGGGAAGCAGTCTGCCGTTGACTTCCTTATTTCTTCCCTATTTTCCACAGCAGACAAACAGCGACACTTTAAAATTGCCCAGCACGCGAAGCACATAAATCTTTAACGAGCATTGAACGCCAACTGAGCCGAAAGAAGCTGTTAGCCGTGGCTGGTGGGCGGAAAAGCAAGTCACAGTTCGGTATGTAGTTCAGGGCATGATGAAAACTTTGAAAATTTCTTCATTGTGGTCAAATAACTTACTCTATAGACCCAGATATTAAAAGTGAGACAAGGTTCGGCTCAGGGAATGATGAGAGCCATGAATATTTCTTCATAAGAAAACAAATATCAAACCTAAAACAAATCTTTGAATCAGTTTACTGGAGGTTTTTAAACAATTGCTAAATTGATAAGTAATATTATATTTTATAGAACCATTTTTACTAATGCAATAAATATAGGGCCCCTCGATGCACTATGAAAATATTTAAATAGGTATAAATAAATGGACAACTAAAGAACTGGCTACAATTTTCTTAAATTTCATTTATTTTTGTATCTAATATTACGATTTTTAAACCAACTTATCTTATTGAAATAAAATCAGTAGTGTAGAGAATTTAATGGTTCTTTCAAGTGGTGAAGTGTTTATTTGAGGATAAGGGGATAATATTATGAACTTAGAATAAATGATTTATATCTCGGTTTTTCTAAACTTTTTACGTGCGCTTCTGTTCGCGTGCCTTTTCGTTTTCGATCTCCTCGATCTCTCGGTATCGATATAATCTCGCCTAACTATCGATTAATGTGTTGGTGTCGGCCTAAGTTGTTCCTGGACAACAACGAGTTTGTTAGAGTATTTTAAAGTATTTTGTATACTTTTTACTTTTCTTTCCTTATTTACTTTAATTTATCCAACTAGGATATCAAAACATCCGCTTTATTGGCCTCATTTTGTCTTCCTTCCATCTCTTTGGAGGAGTATTTTCGTTATTTTTGTCATGTTTAGCTTATTTTATGACGGCCGCCCTGGAAGCACTCAAACACACAACCCAAACCCACTCGGGCCACACACACACGCGCGTTCTCAAGTGGCTGGGTGTATATTCCAAGGAACAGCAACAAGAACAACGGCGTGAACGAGCAGCACCGTCGAATGCCATTCAAAGTTTTGCATGAGACAGGGACCTCTACAGAGGCCCAGGGATAAAACCAAGGGGGGTTAGAAGGGACTCTAATTGCAAGTCTTATTATATTTCTATCTGTGCTTCCTGTAAACTCTAAGCTGCAGCATCAAATTTAAGTAGATATTAATAGATAGATTTTAAATGAAACCCCTCTTGTCTAAATCAAACTCAGCCAGTGCCTCCGCAGACACATGGCTATGATTTAATATGAGGAGGACGCCTAGTGAGCCAGCATCTCGGCCAGGGACTTGGAAATGAAATCAGACTTAGACAGAGGTCGCAGGTTGCTTGGCATTTCCGCTATTTTTGTGGGAGCCCAACAGAAATCGATAGGGGGACAGTGCGGGGGATGCCTTTTACTCATATTTCACCTTCTGGCATACGAGGACGCGGCAGCTTGAAATTGTTAAAATGACAAACAATTATGTCTTAACTGTTTTTGACACTCAATCGCTGGCAGAGGAACAAGCAACCTTGGGACTGGCTTTTCCATAAGCTCTTAAGATACAAAGCGAGCGAGAGGAAAGTTGAGTACGGTGCGGAGGAAAATGTCTATATAAAGAGAGCGGGGCGAGAGCGGCAGACAAGCAATTTCTTAAGGATTTTATTTATTGACACTTTTCGATTCGCCCTCGGATTTCGCCAGGCAGCATCTCTGACCTCGTGCTCGGCGCCTTTGTCCTCGTCTGCCGGGGTTCAGTCTCTGTTTCTGTTTCTGTTTCTGCCTCTAGATGACAAATGTTTACTTTTAGTGTCACGATTAAAATGTGTTTAACTCTGTTTGTCTATTGATTGAATATCGCACTCTGTGAGACCCTCCTCTACTTACATGTTTATGTCTTTCCGAGTAAATATTTGGATGGATTCTTCATGGGCCTAATAACGTAAAAGAGAGAGTGTGCTTGCCCCTTGGATACTCGCAATTTATTTATTAGGCACGTAAACTTGGCTAAACTTCGGGGAAAACTGAACTGTCAACAACTGAAATTTGAGAGCCATACAGCAAAACCAGCCTTCCGCATTATTTTCATGCCAGCACACACCCGGGCCCCCATCGCAATCTGCTCGCCATCAAAGTTTGCCATCAAACTTAAAGGTCACAAAATTTAAGGCCAATTTCCTGGCCCAGCCAGGCGGGCCTAGCACTCAAATTGAATAAGAAACTGGGGGTGTGTGTGCATGGTGTAGGATATTCCACACACATAGATTTATTTAAGCCCGAATTTGTTGTTAGGCTGTCGGCGTCGTCGTTTTTCTTTTCCCCTTTTCGCCCATTGCTTTTCCCATTCAAATAAAATGTATTTTATATGATTCGCATCTACGGGCGTGCAGGCACGTGTGCCTGTGTCTGTGTAATCAAATTAATTGCAATACAAACAGATGCAGACAGGCAAATTAAACGGCATGTAAACACTTTGAAGTTTCCCAACACAACCCAGCCCAACCCAACCCACGCCAATCACCCCAGCTCATCCATCCAGCAAACCACAAGGAATTGTTCTCAAATTTATATCCATTTTCCGCGTTGCCAAATGAAGCTGACGAATTGCTCTGACAAATGTGCGTGTGTGTGGCCTTAATTCCGGCTCAGGGCTCGGTCTATAATTGCCAAGGTTTTATTTGCGGAAAGCGGCAACACGGCGTATGGGTAATGTCTATTGACACACATTACCCATACGCAGTGTTGCCGCTGGTAAAATGTATTAATTTTTTTTATAGCTATGATTGATTTGACTTGAACTTGACTTTGAAATTACATTTTAGTCTACACATCTTGGCAGGTAAATTGCCTTAATTAGGTGATGCAAACATTAATGTCCTGCGGCGATATTCGTCCCTTATGCACATGTCAGTTATTAGTCATTTTGTGCTCGATTCTTGGTAGAAAACTTTGCCAGGACTCAGTCAGCCCCCTCACAAGCCTGGATGTCACAAGCAGAGCTACAATGTAACTTGGTTAAGGCCAAAACTTATATTCTGCCTAGGTAAACAAAAATTGCGGTTGGGCACAGACTAAGCTGGTCCTTCAAGGAGTGAAAGAGACTCAAAGCGTTGAGGTCTCATTAGAGGAATTCAAATCAAAACCTTGTCAGAAGGAATGCTAGCAGCATCTTTCCTCGAAAAAAAAAACATCTGGGAACCCAAAACAGATTGCTTTGCTATTGACCTTTCACCTCCTCCAGCAAGTCCGGGATTTCCCACTCAACTTACAAGCTGGGTCAAAACCAGGAACCTTTTGTGCAACCCTTTAAGCAAGAACTTTTGGCCCGGCCAGACCCTTTTTTTATATTTGCCGCACATTGTTGTCCGAACTTGCCCCTTTTATGCTGTCCTCTGATTTGCTACTTTGTCCTTTTAATTATGTAGCCGGACGGACACAACACAGACGCAGACCGACGGACCCCCCGGAAACGAACCGACAAATAAATAGTTCATAAATATTAAAATGCTCCTCTGGCCCTTTATACATAATTGAGAGGGAGTACCACCGACGAGTGCAGCAGCTTGTCGTGGCCCTTTTTTTCAACTTGCTGACAGCCTAAGTCTCTTGCAGATTGCTTCTCCTACGCCCAGGCGGATCAGTGCGAGGCCACCAATGGCACCTACTACCTGCGCACCTGCCACAATGCCACCTCTGCGGCGGAGAACAACATTACGGCCCTGGCCCTCACCGCCCTGAAGCGTCCGCCCGCCGAGGAGTACTTCAAGTGGGTATCGTGTATTGGAAGTGAAGTTACCAGGAATCCGTTCGCTCTTATTTCACATTAAACCATTCTTCATTTCCACTTGGGCTAAAAACTATTTTGCTTTATTTTCCTTATCAATTGATGCGATTCCTGAGCTACTTTCTCCCAGTGTGCCGTCAGCCTAAGCACTAATTTCGATTTAAACCTCGATTTTGCAGCAACTTTGTTCTGGGCCTGTCCAAGGGCATCGAGGAGACGGGCAGCATTAAGCTGTCACTGGCCGCCTGCCTCTTCCTTGCCTGGGCGATTGTGTTCCTCTGCCTGTGCAAGGGTGTCCAGTCCTCCGGCAAGGTGGTCTACTTCACAGCCCTCTTTCCCTACGTCGTCCTTGTAATACTCTTCGTCCGTGGTGTGACCCTGCCGGGCGCCAGCACGGGCATTCTCTTCTACCTGACGCCCGACTGGAAGCAGTTGGCCAATGCTCAGGTGGGTCTCCTAGTGGGGAATAAGCAAGTCATTGTCCTAATGTCCTAATTTCCTTATCAATCCTCCGACAGGTGTGGGGCGATGCAGCTGTCCAGATATTCTTTGCCTTGAGCCCAGCCTGGGGAGGTTTAATCACGCTCTCCTCCTACAACAAGTTCTCCAACAACTGCTACAAGTGAGTCACCATCATATATACCTATGCTCTGGCCCATATAGATAATATCCATTTGTATCCTTCACAGAGACTCCCTGATTGTGGCCTTCTGCAACATTGCCACCTCGTTCTTCGCCGGTCTGGTGATCTTCTCGATTATCGGCTTCCTGGCCCATGAGCTCAATGTTGACGTGGAGAAGGTGGTGGACCAGGGCGCTGGCCTGGCCTTCATTGTCTACCCGGAGGTGGTCACCCGGCTGCCCATCTCTCCCGTCTGGGCGGTGCTGTTCTTTGTGATGCTGCTCACCCTGGGGCTGGACTCGCAGTTTGCTCTAATGGAGACCGTAACCACTGCCATATTGGATAGGTTCCCCAACCTGAGGCAGTACAAGATCTGGGTGGTGCTCTCGGTGGCTATTTTCGGTTACATTGGAGGCCTGGGATTCACCACAAATGTGAGTGGATTTTCAATATGTCATAATACAATTAAATTAAATTCCTCCCTTTAGAGCGGCATGTACTGGCTGCAACTGATGGACAAATATGCAGCCAATTGGTCGGTTCTACTGATTGCCATTTCGGAGTGCATTCTGATTGCCTGGATCTATGGGTCACAGCGGTTCCTCAACGACATCCAGGGAATGATTGGCAAGCGATCCTGGTTCTGGAACTTCTTCTGGGGCATCATGTGGCGTTATATTACCCCAGCTACCCTTCTGGTGAGTTGATTCTTCAAGAACGAATAAAGGTTTTTAAAAGTTCTTGAGTCTAGCGAAATGAAATTAATTGTAACTTAACGTGTTCTAACAAATCAAAATATAAATGCATTTTAATTTCGTCTTGTTATCCAACTATATTTTCCTTGCAGTTCATTCTGTTCTTCAACTGGGTGGAGTACAAACCGGCCAAGTATGGTCACTATGTGTACCCTCTGTGGGCCGACACTGTGGGCTGGATCATTGGCCTGCTGCCCGTCCTGGTCATATTCCTGGTGGCCTTCCACGAGATCTGGCAGGCGCCGAAAAATCTCAGCTTCCGGGAGCGGATCAAGTACCTGCTTAAGCCCACCGCCGAGTGGGGGCCGGCGGGAAGGCCCTGCGTAAACCTGCACGCCGAGCGGTACCAGAGCCAGAACTACGATGGTGTGACCAACAACCAGATCCTCATCGAGCACGAACCTCCGCCCAAGCAAAAGGAGGCGAGCAAGAGCAAGGAGAGCAAATTGACCATCGATGTGGATGTGGATGTTGAGTGCCTGCCGCTGGCCACGGTGGGCAAGCGGCCGGGTCCCGGCTTGGCCAAGGCGATGGGCAAACAAATCAGTAGTGGCAGCCTGCAGCCGAATACCAAGAACGGCACCCACAAGTCCCCCACCGAAATCAGTCCCAGCAAGCAGCCACTCATACCGACCGAAAAGGAGGCCAAGCCGGCGGGCAAGAAGGATGCTGAGGCAACCACAAAGGTGCTGGCAGCGGGAACCCAGAGTAGCGGACGTGAGTGCAACGCCATGTCCACGTTTGCGGGCGGCGGAGAGAAGAACCCCACGAAAGTCAATTCGCCGGCAAAAGCCACACCGGCGACACCTGCAACACCAGTAACATCAGCAATTGATGCGACTCCCGCGAGTCAGGCCAAGAAGCCTTCGTCCGGCGGGATTTCCACTGCCACTTTGGTCACCATAGCGCCAGGTTCAACTCCTGCCGGAGCTGGGGCCAAAGGCAAGGCCACAGTTGCCAGTGGAGCCTCCAACGGAAAGGCCTCGCCGCCAGTGGCCCATGCTGCAGCTCCACTTAAGGCTACAATTACGCCAATAAAACCGACAATATCGACAGCAGCGACAGCACCAACAGTTGGAGCCAAGCCGACTGTTAGCATTGCTGCCATTAAGGACACGAAGTCGGCAAACACAGCTCCGGCAAAAGTGTCACCAGTCACAAAAATCACACCAGCAGCGGCAGGCGCCGTCAAAAACATACCGGCAGCTGCTCCGACTAAAGTAAATGTTGACTCTGGCACAAAGCCAACTGCTGCGCTATCTACGTTCAGGCCAGAAGGAAAGCCAGAAGGAAAGCCAGAAGCGGCAGCACCAGCAACATTCGTAGCCAAGGCTGCAACAGTTAGTGTAAGTGTGACAAACGGCAAAGTAAGTGCCAGTGCAGTAGAGATGCAAGCTGTCGGGGCCGTGAGTATCGCAGCAGCCAAGCCGCCGGCAGCGAGTGTTGCCAATGGAGCAGCAAAGCCACAGCCAGCAACAGGATCAGCAACAGTTGCGGCCACATCTTCAAAAACTCCTGCAAAAGCCACGCCGCCTTCGTCGACAGTCACAACTAGTGGCAAGCCAATGGCCGGTTCATCGGCTCCGGACAAGGGTGTAGCCAGCGGCAGCAACATCTCGTCCAAAACGGCGAAAGTTGGCAAAACAAAACCCGGCGAAATCAGCCCAACCAAGGCGGCAGTGAAGTCACCAGCCGTTAAGGCCGGAGGAACAACAAGCCCCACAAAAGCAGCTGCCACCAGCAAGTCAATAGGCGCCACTCCAGCTCCAGCTGGTCTTGGAAAGACCTCAGCCAAAACACCGGCAGCAACTCCTCCAGCGACTCCGGCATCCAGTGGCAAGAAAGCTGTAGTCACCAACTCCGGCAAGACGACAGCAACATCGGGCAGCCAGGCCAAAACGAAAGCCAACTCATCGGCGGCAACTAAGAAGTAATAGACACTAAGCTAAGGTTGGTCGTAGTTCCCAGTATCGACAACTATTTTTATAAGCATATATATAATAATATTATATATACAAACGTGTATGTGTGTGTACCTAACGAGCTAGGCCAGCAAGTGCTCTCGGCCAAAAGAACCCCACTTAAGCTGTAAATGTAAAACAAGTTTAACTAGGCAAGGGCCCCCATGACACGCAATGTTTTTATAGATATTTAATATTTAACATTTTATTTGGAGTGGCAAGGCGAGAGGACGAAAAGGAGAGACCTTCATGTTTCCTATGCAAAAGTACCTATTTTACCAGTCATCAGTGTGCGATAGGTGTTCCTTAGTACCTAATTTCTATAGGCCACTCAAGATGATGATGCTAATGATGGATGAAAGACTCGATTGTAATTACCAAACAAGTTAACGTAGGACTTAGCGCAGAATCGGAACCGGAACCTTCTCTCAGGCCCAGTTCCTGGTGTTTGTTTATCCTTTTGTGTGTAATATCCCCCACGGATGATCCCTGTGAGCCCCGCAATTTGAGAGCAATGTTGAAAGTGCAATGGAAACCGTTGAGTTTTAAAAATATATACATTTATATACAAATATACACAAGTATTACTATTTATACGAGTGACGACAGGTCATTTGATTGCTTGTTTTCTACATTAACAAGTACTTTTAAGACTACTTTGGAGGGACAGCAGTAACGAGCGATGAGTGGGACTTTTACGTTTTATAAAATGCATTCATTTGTTAATAGATTTGGAGCCGTTTACATCACCGACCCCGAAGTAGAGCCCGCAGAATATTTATATATCCCCCAATCTGTAAATGTGTCTATGTGCCCACTGTAATCTATGTTTTCTATGCTAACGAGAGACTCATGTACCTAAATGTTAATCAAGTTGCATCAAATCCCCCGATTTGTGTGCATTTGTATAGTTAAGCCAAAGCGTATTTAGAAGTGTTTTATGTGTGTGGACTAGACAGATAACGATAATGATAATGCTCATGAGAAAACCAAAAAAAAAACAATAATTAAAAGTATATTTCTAGAATTTATATAACCATTGTTGTGTATTCATGTTGAGAATAAATAAATTATATAAATATATTGAAATATACAAAAATAGAACAAAAATAATATTCGTAAATATTTATATGTGTTTGTACCTGTAGTTAGTTGAGAAAATGATTATACCAGCAATTAATCGAGTATTTACCCTGCAATATATTCACCTATTTTTGTAATCTTCAATAATTCAATGGTTCATTTCAACGTTACATGTTTATAAGCAAATTCAAAATTTCTGGATTAAAGGATGATGTCGTCCCGCAATTTTTAATTTAAGCCCCGAAAATGTGTGATAAATAATTTGCTTCGGCGCGAAATAATTTTCAATTTATGTCAAACATACTTTAGGCGTAAGTAAAATTGGAAACAGGAATATATATAAATATTGATATACACGTTGTTGTAATTTGAGTTCATTGTTGTTGATGATTGTTTAGCGCAGTAGCTGTGACACAAGCCTACATACAAACATATGTACCTAGAGCCTAGAGAACCTAGAACCCTAATTCGGATAACGATATCTATGTATATGAAGTATTTAAAGAAACCATCGATGTTGCATGTTTGTTAGTTGAACTGGATGTGTGTACCTGTCGAAGTGGAAGAGCGGAGGATGAACTAAGCGGAATTATCAGAATAATACGACTAAGAAAGTGTGTAATGGCTGTTCAACAAGATACACAAACACTTCGGACGAATGTTAATCAATGTAATGCCGCAATTTGCTCAAACCTAACCTTAAGTCACCGAAAACCATGAGCTGTCAATTCAGACAAGGTAATTTTAGTTTTAAAATACGAAAGTTTGCCCCAAGCGATGGCACTTTATAATATAGTGAAGTAAGTGGAGTTTACTTTAAACATTGAACAGAGGAGCTTCAAATTTTATATGAGACTTTGGGATGCCAACGGAAGAGAGCAAATGTTTAAAAGCAACTCGATAGCGCTAGAAAAGTAATCAAATAACTGCAACACTCATATCCTTGAGGGCCTCAACCGATCAAAATCCGTATAACCCACCCAACTCAATGTACACTGAGATAAGCAAATCATCAACAATAAACAATTAGCCAAAGAAACGAGAGAAATACCTATAAACAAAATAAGCAGGCCGCCCTGGAATGTACTCAGCAAATAAATAAAATAAATTCTAAAGAGTAGTTAACCAAAAGCAGAGCCTAAGAAATGCTTTCCAATTGTGTGCTTAAAATCGTGAATTATTCTTTACCACCTTTTCTGTTCAAATTCGAAATCAAAAGTTCTTTGCAGGGTTGCATCTAAAATCAGAAAGCTATATTCAGACGGCATTGTGAACGGATGCGCACTTATTTAGCGGTGTAATGCAAAATCAAAATAATAAATCTGATCATCACAATAAAATAACGTATTAAAATAAATGTATACATTTTTGCTGTTCTGGTATCCAAATATATGTTATATCAAGTCGTAAGTGTAAGCAACAAAGTATTACACATATTCCGAAAATGCCAAACAAACTAAAAAGAGTAATCGTGAATAATAATTATGTTAAAATGTAACATTAAGCAAGGAAAACCATATTCATGAATAAATATTTATGGGTTTTAACAAAAACTATTCAAGAAACTGGGTGTCATTCTAAATACCTGATAAAACAAAAAAGAGTTGATAAAAATATGGAGGGAAACAAGGATGATAGTTTTCTCTCGGATTTGAAACCGTTATGAGCACCGAAGGCGTAATTCCCACCCATTCGTTCTGCCTCCTCTTGCATATACGGCATTAACTACAATTTAATTAATCCGGCCAAATAGAGGGGCTTCTTTCTTCTAATATATTGCTTTTTTCGACACGGGTCGGGTTTGAACCCACTTGTTCTACGCGCGAAGACCGACCAACGCTCTGCGCCACAACGTCTCTCTGGTGTCAAGCGTTTTTTTTGTTGATGAACCAGAGCTGCCCGGTTTTTCACCAACAAGATGTAATTCAAGCAGTTGGTAGAGCTGCCAGATTGCAAATTTAGGTCGGCAAAGCAGTGGAGGTCGGTAAAGGCAAAGCAGTTGAAATCCAATCAGAACAGCTTTGTCCAACTAGGTCTTTACCGACTTATTGGAAAATCTGGCAACGCTGCACTGCTTAGTTGCGCGAAGTTTGAAAGATTTGCCAGTTTTCGAAATTATATGATAACAAATGAGCAAAACTTACAATTTAATTTTTTGATATTTTGTTGTTAGGCAACATTTTTACAACACTATATATATCGATATACTGATATGTATTTTAATAGACAAAACCCTACATATCGACGCGTCGTACTCCGCCAGCTGCGAAAAAATATTGAGTGTGTTAATAAATCAGTGTTCTAACAATATGTCTCAAAATAGGGATTGTGGATGGAGAGACGGTCCAAGTCCAGAGCAGCCGAGTACATCAAAAATGGCTAAAATGGATAAAAAGGCGAGGAACCTTGAAATCTATGCTAAAACTTATTTTCGTAGAAAGTACCGTTTTTTCCATGTGCCATTGTAGACGCCCACAAACAGTTAGAAAAAAGCACCACAAAAAAGCCCCTTTTGTAAAATTTTTTCCTGGCAACCTATAAAAGTAATCAAACCAATGTTGTTTTAAATGATAAGCCCACATTTCAACTAATATTTTATATCTTTTTTATTGCAAAATATTTAATATTCGCCGAGTTATCCTTTGTCCCGTAACGCCCTGAAAAACAAAGGACTTCCGCGATGCGCACTCCTGCTTTAAAAATATTGATTTTTTGCGAAATTGCGGCCATTTGAACTTAAAGTTACGATTTTCAAGAAAAACATTTTTTTTATTTTCTTAATAAAAAAAAACTAAAAATCTTTAAAAAACTCCCACGATTAAGACTAGATAAGTATGTATAGAATAGCCACAGAAAAATCAAGTCAATCAAGTCGGTTCATTAGTTTTCGAGATATCGTGCGTACCGATTTCGTAAACTTTAAGAAAATAAAACAAAAAAAAATAGAATCTTTTGAAATTCCTCGAGGTTTATAAAAAAATATATACATATAAATAAGGCTATAATTAAGTATAAATATTATTTATACTACAATTCATACATTACATTATATTTATACTACATGTAAATAGAAATTCTAGAATAATACGAAATGTCCTTGTTTATATAAAAAGTTTTTACTACAATTTTCCGATCGGTCATCAGAAATGATCCATGTTAAAGCCACCCCCCCCAGCCTCCTTCACTTCAAACACAATTAATTAAAACATTAAAAATACATTTATTAACTACTACTAATAATTATAAAATTAAAAACAATAATAATTAAAATGATAAATAAAATTAAAATTAAATTTAAAATTAGACTTTAAAATTGAAATTAAAATTTGTTGGGATTTTCTCCCCAACGCAGGTGCATAGGTATCCAAAATGAAAAGCACTCGTTATCCGTTCAGGATTAATATGTATTGTTTATTGTAAGCTCAGTAACACAAGGTGAACAAAAGAGATATGCGCGCGATCGTCAGCTCCGTCTTATAGTAACTTGACCCTCAAAGTAGCAATCGTATAGTTATATACTCGTTATACCCAAAGAAAAGATACAATTATTGTGTTTGCTGCTTCCTAATCCTTTAGTAAGGACATCAGGGGGCATCTTCTCTGTCGGCATGTATGCCACCTGGATATCACCACTCTTTTCCTTTTCCTGAATTAAGTGGTGGCGGACATCGATGTGTTTAGTTCGTGGATGGAAGCCGAAACCTTTTACCAGCTGTTGTGCGCTCTGGTTGTCGTTGAAGATTCGGACCGATTCACATTTCGATCCAATCCGGTTAAGAAGAGCCTTCAGATACAGCGCTTCTTTTACAGCCTCCGACATCGCCAAGTATTCTGACTCAGTACTCGACAAAGCCACGGTGCGTTGCTTGCGCGCCTCCCAAGATATGGAAGCTCCTGCCAAGAT
Organism: Drosophila nikananu; assembly: GCA_008042635.1. Lineage (NCBI taxonomy): Eukaryota > Metazoa > Arthropoda > Insecta > Diptera > Drosophilidae > Drosophila > Drosophila nikananu. Next base: position 996 of record VNJV01015521.1, on the reverse strand, counting down.
GAACACTTGCCCCGAATAAGAGCGGCGGTCGGATTGGTTCGACCCCCAGTCTGCATCCACAAGGCTGTAGAGGTCATCTCCAGTCTTCTTGAAGAGTAACCCAAGCTTCTTCGTACCTTTTAAGTATCGTAAGATGCGCTTCGACGCCTTCTAGTGCTCGCCTGAGTAGTTAGAGTTGAACTGACTCAGAAAATTCACTGCAAACGCGATGTCTGGTCGCGTTGAAACTGCAAGAAACATAAGAGAACCAATTAAGCTTTGATAAGGATACCGTTTCATCTCCTCATCGCCTGGGTTCTCGGGCCGCTTTAATGCTGACTTCGCCTCGATCGGTGTGATAGTGTCGATGTACTTCTCCTGATTCATGGAAACTGTTTGCTTCCTCGCATCCTGTTTGAATTCGATGCCCAAACATGTCTTGACTGGTCCAAAATCTTTCATCTTAAATGATGCTCCCAGGTGCGCTTTGGTTTCCTCCAACCACTTAGGATGATTCGACGCCAAAAGCAAATCATCTACATATATGGTGACCAGTAGATATTTTCCATCTCCTTGTTTAACGAACAGGCACGGATCTTGCTCAGTTGGGCTAAGTCCGATTTCCTTGATTTCCTGATTGACGAAGTCCATAAAGTGCCTTTCGTAATAAACAAACAGGATGCTTCAATTGTTTTAGGGATTTTCTCCAAAAACATGCTGCCTTTTTAAATTCTGCCGAGGTAGGTCCTGTTTCGATCCGATTTTTGCGCCAGATACCAATTTTGCCATAAAATCACCAAAGCTCTCAGGTATATCCATAAATACCTGCTCCTCCAGCTCACCGTTCAGGTAGGCGGTGACGACGTCCATTTGGTGAATTTCCATTTGAAATTCTACTGAGAGAGCAACCAACAGTCGAACCGATGTGAATCGCGCTAGAGGTGAGTAGGATTCAAAGAAATCTTCTCCAGGTTTCTGAGCATATCCCTTGGCAACTAAACGAGCTTTCTTTCTCCC